>VYZQ01000771.1:220998-231138 GCA_013400655.1 Mystacornis crossleyi
GCCAACTGAACGCTTTCTGTAACACATATCAGGCAAAATGAAAGACAAAAAAAAAAAAATCTCAAACTAAGACCATGTAAGGTATGTATCAACCAGTTCTGAAAAAGGTTCCCACTGGAATTATTCCAGACTAAAACAATGAGTCATCCCCTAAGGAATCCTGTCCTCACATGAAACATATAAATCATTGTCCATTTTGGAAGAATTACGCCAATAGCACATATCATTAAAATGCTATTTCTTTTAATAGTGCTAAAACAAAATCCAGCATTTTTCTCCATAGGTCCTGATTTGCAACGTTACCAGGAGTCTCACCACGGTCCCCCAGGGACAGAGTCACAAGGACATTCAGTTCTTGCACAGTCAATGTATGTTCCCATATGCCTCAGCAAATCTGGGCAGATGCAAGTAGGATCCCAGCTTTCAGAGTTCCCTCCCTTTTTTCCTTTTCTTTTTTTTTTTAATTCCATGAGACAGAAAAGCTCTGTGAGGTGGTTGTGGTAGAAGAGAGAAGAACAGAACAGCCCAATGCCGTGCCCAAAAATCTCAATCCTTACAACATGAGCAGTTTCATGACTTCTCAAATTAAGATACTGTGTCTGTTTTATAGTCCAGCTATAGAAATTGCTGAACTTCTGCTATATGCTGGGGAGGATAAAAAGGTGATGTGCTAGCTAAGGGAAAAATAAGGTTGAAAATATTAATGGAAAGCATAAGATTAATGGCATAAAAGTTGGGGTAGGTAGAACAAGCTCACTGTGACATTCCAAAAGAACAGGGTTTACTTTCTATCGGCTGTTTCTTATTAGAAATGTAGAATGACAAACACAATTTTCAGTGCAGGATTTTGAAGAAAGGCCTCTCATGTGACACTGAAATGTCACACAGATAAATCAGTTGCTACTCTTATATATAATTTGTTCTCCACAACCCCCAAATGCTTCACTCCAAGTATCACTGAACTACGTATTGTATAAATACATGTCCCCACTAAAGCTGTCTCCTAACTCCAGCTGGAACGACAGGTCCCTAACTTCCATGGCAAGAGAACTAAAACAGGGATTCTCCATTTGCAAAAGGAAACACACTCATCTGCGTAGCTAATGAAGACATCTAGAGTATTTCTTTTCTTCGGGGCTTTTTCCTCTGGAATCATTTCCTTCACAGTCTCAGCCAGGAGTTCACAATGCAGCTTCACAAAGCAGCACCACTTTATTTTGCACCCTGTAGAGACAGTGGCCTTTAGTCACCATCAGAGCCACGGTTATACCACTCCTCAGGCATCTGGGGCATGAAAGAAGGAAACTGGTGAACACTAACACTGCTTAGTCACTACTGCTTCATTCTGGCCCGCTTCTGACCACTTACCTCACTGGAAAGGTATGGTTTAGGTGCTGAGGTCAGCGTTTGAAAGGGGTTCTACCACAGTTCCTATGAAGCTGAAGAAACACAATCTTTTCCTTTGGTCAAGTCTGTAACATTAAGCACACGTGGTACAAAGTCTCAGTGTCACAGAGGAGTTTGTTCCTTTTCATGAATTAATACACACAAACAATTGAAATAATCATGGAAAAGGTTGTATGGGATTTTTTTTTTAAGTTACTTAAACAAACATTATAAATATGGTATGCTGGAATAGATAAATAACCTTTTTTCCAGGCCTATCAATTTTGTTTTATTGTCCCAAACCATGTTACAATTCTATGGTATGTTCAGGAAGATAAAACAAATTGTGGGACTCTGAAGACGAACAAGCTTAGTTATGAGCTTTGCAGTCAAACCAACCAGTCCTCATCAGCCCAAAAATAGTTCCATCTTTACAATCTATTTTTTTGTGATTTGCTCTAATTTATACAGACAGCTACTACTGCTTCCCTTGGGAGAACATACCATAACAGCTTTCACCACCAGGAATGCTTTTCTGACATCCAGTCTAAATATGCCTTTTTCTCAGATTTAGCCCATTAGCTCTAATTAAAACTCCTCTGTATCAGGTGAAATCCGTTCAGTCTGGAGTATTTGCATTCACTTATTACTCGTAGGCAGCTTGCTGTGCATCACTTCACACTCACATTAGAGCTGACAACCATCTAAACACAGCAAAGCTCAAAGACCAGGGAAAGATCAGGACTGCTCCAGCTTTCAACAAGGAACCACATTTTAGACTTCTGTTAAAGACCTGAATGCAAGCTGTACTGGTAGCACCGTATTTTGTAAAGCAAGTAATTTGAATTTCCAGTGCTGGGGACAACAAATATTTGTCTTCTTGCATAATGTTCATATAAATTCCTTGATCAAGTATTTATAGTAAACCTAATAATGGTTTTGAAAAAGTATCTAGACCCATAATATACAGAAAAAGATAAAGACAGAACACACTGATTTTTATCTTAACGATGAGCTATCCTTACATATCCATGTCTTTGAGGCCAGCCATGATAAGACTAGTAATTTTTGAAATACTTCAACATTTTTAGGCACAGTATTATAACTGACAAAGCTTGAAAGAGAATAACCTGAGCTATTGTTCTGCTCTGGTGAGAGGAAATACACTAAGAGTAAAGCTGTGAGTTTAAAACATAGTTTTATATACACTGAAGGAAACAAGTACTAAGATATGTTTTGGTGCTGGACAAAAAAAATTTTTTTTTAAAGTATCAAATATTGGATAAGCAGTTTGACTGAGTCATCACAGCAGTTCCCTTACTAAGGACATGATCCACGACCACTGAAAGCAAGGAAAATATTCCCACTAATGCCTACAGGCTGTGCATGATGCCTCCAAAAATCTCCGTGTCTCTGGGGCTGCATCCATAAAGTGGAGGTAACATTTTACCACCCAAGTGTTGCGAGGACAACTCTGATAATCTGTATTTAGTTAACAAAGTGATGGGAACCACATATGCATCTACACATAGAAATTCCTCAAAACATGGAAAGGAAAGATCCCCATAGCCAAAAGCTAGAAGGGATTTATCATTATACACTTCCATGAATATGCAAAGCTGGACACAGTTTGTCATAGGGTTGGGAATACATGACTCATGTGGATACCAAAGGCTCCTATTTATGTTCCACTTTGCATCAAATCATAGTTTGTGCAAACAATATTCAACTTCCCTTCTCTTCTTTTTAAAATTATTTTATTTTTTGAGCCCTGCCTTCCTCCTCCCATTCCCCCAGCAAGAAGCTGGCAAGGGATGTGGAGCATCTGGGTTCGAAATGACAGCTGGTGGGTGAGACAGCATCAAGCTCTTTGCTGGCTTTTACTTTGGTCTTCTGGGAATGAACCAAAATGAGATTTCTTCACAATAATCACCCCATCTTTTGCCCTTGAGTAAACTTCAGAAGGGATCATAAGCCAAGTCCTCTTTGGGCAAATCAGAAGGAGTTTTCATAGCCCATATACCAGAGCTAGTTGGAAAACAGGATCTCTTCCCCGTGGGAAATTCCAGTGTTCCAAAACACGATTTGTGCTCCGACATGGAACAAATAAAACTTTTTACAGTATGAAGGTTTCCTCAAAAAAGTTGACTTTAAACATTACATTCTAAATATAATGTTTCTTAGAGCATGATCTAGACATAGAATACTAAATGCAGGATGAGTACTAAATTTCATCAATACCATTTAGTACTAAATATTACCCCCAAAAAAGCCAAACAAAATGGGAAAAAAAAAAAGAAAGAAAATAAGCAGAATTCCATGTCAAAATAAATAAAAATATGCCTCTTAAACAAACCCAAGGAGTGGACTGTGTGAACGCAAGTGCTGTTTTTAATAATGAAGACACCTTGGAACCTCTCTGTGGCACTTTTTTGAGAGCGCAGAAAACACCATCGGTGTCATCAAACCATTTTTGGTTTTTTTATTCCTACATGATATTTAATGAATACTTGGGCATGTATTCATCTAGGATTCCTTACAGGAAACCCCCTATGGCTGTAATGATCTGCACTGTTTGAGCAGAGGCCGTCCAGCTCTAAATTGCTTCATCTGTAGCCCCAAACACTGGATGGAGCTGGTTTTCTCCTTTCAGTAAAAGCTGTCTTATCAGGTTGTTGATACTGCAGCTAAAAGGCAGCAAATATCTTTTGATTTATGACTTGAATGGGAAGCACATCGCACGCCTGTGCTTAAGCCCCACACCTTAGTGCTTTGTTGGGAGAAGGACACAGACAATGAGCTCTCTATGAGCAAGGCCTGCGTAATGCTACCATGGTCAAACTCCTTGTGCAAGCACAGGAATATCAAAGGCAGGCAAGGAGCAACTGGAACCTTGGAGACAGACTCCTTTTCACAGACATTTGACTAACGTGATGATGTATCCGCAGCACTATGTGCACCGGGGCAAGGAACTTGCCTCTACAAGCAGTAACCTTTTGCCTGTCAACAGGGTTTACCTGAAGGAAGCAGCCCCATGGGTTTGTACAGCAGGGCTCCCACCAGCCTCAATTACGTTATGAATACCTCGGGTATGAGGCTGTAACGCAAGAGAATAATCCTGGTGCTGGTGCATGAGAACGATCTCATCTGCACATACGCCCTGATTGCTTCAAATGGGCTTGCGGGGGCAACAGAAAGCAGAAAACTAGACCAAGGTGTCCTCAGTATATGACAGCAGCACCACCAGAGTGTTCATGATATCCAACAGACATGACAGCCACAGAAAATAGATGAAAGCTGCAGCAAGCAGATAATTGGGGCATTCATCAAAAGGAATCTCTGTCTGAGAATGGCTGGGAGTAAACACCAAAGTGTGAAGTGCAGCTTTGGGCATGTGGACTCATGTTTGCAGGTTGGGATGTAAACAGACAACTCTGCTGGCCAGATCCCAGTCTCTCAGCATTTACTGGGAGACTTATATTGAACTCAATCAAATCTGCATCAAATCTTCAGTGGATACAGACATTTCTCGTCCTGGCTGCACAAGCCCACTCCGTTGGTGTTGCTGTTGGTCCCTGCGAGGAACGAAGGGCTGCATCCATAGGTGCTCCTGAGGGATGAGCTACCACTTGGTTGTTCTTCTTCCTCCCTCCACGACTGACCCCTATCCCTGAATGCTGCAACCTGATCAGGGTCTTTCCCCCCCTTTTCCTCTGACCCTGTTAATTATTTATGCCGACACATGAGTGGTCCTGATTTATCAGGATATTGTCCACCATTCCATTACACAATTACTTTTTAGATTCTCCATATCTCAAACTGCTCCTCCGAAGGAATTGCTCCAGAGCCAGGGATTATTTACTGGCAACCATGAGTATGTCAAACCCTCCAGATGTTTATGATTACTACTACTTTCCAGGGGTGTCAGCCAATAGCTCTGTTTGTGGCTCGCCCTTCACGAGGACATCAGATAACTGCAGCTTATAGTCCTGAGTTTAGCATTGGTCACCCTTTGATCCAGAATTCCCTTTGCTTTCTGCTAGGATGTAAAATGGTTCAGCATTATTCTGTAAAACTGGTCCCACCACTTTGTTGGTATTGAAATACTTTATTTATCAGCCAAAGGGATATTACAGACTGTTAAATTGACTGATTCTGAATTTGGCCTTGTAAATAGCTAACAATTCTGTGGTGATATGTATTACTGGCAGATAACACAAGGAATATTTTAAATGGCACGAACTTTATCTGTTATTCAATGCTCAAGATAACTTCTGTATTGGGAAAGGTGAACTTTTCAACAGGACAGAGGTAGACAGTGTTCTTTGGAAATTTCATTCTGCTTCACCCAGCACATTTTCTCTCCCTCCTCAGTGAATAGTTTTCTGCTCTTCTTGGACCTCAGCTTTTAACTGGAATTAGTTCCAGAAACATACCCTTCAAATAACCAGAATAAATCAGCTGGGTCCCCCTGGGCTTCCGGATAAAACTCCATGCACACAAGTCCTATTAAAATCAAACTTGTCCCAAAATCCAAAGAACAGAACTGAGTCTGTTCTTCTTCCAAGCAACATCCCAAAGACAGAAAGAGCTGAAGGAGGGAGCATGGAATTGAGAAAAGCAATTCCTTCAGCAGCAGCAGCAGCAGCAGCCGCCTGCTGCAGAGGATGTGTGCCAGGTACTGGGTGGAGATAAAGCAGGGGATGAATGGATGGTCTCCCGGGGATTTCTACCAGCTGCCTGGGACTCAGAACTGAGCTAACCTGTGCCATGGGTGGGGCAGGGCATCAGGAAACCATAATCGCCTCCCAGCTGTTCCTTCCTTCCTCCACCCATGCTCATTGCTGAGGAAGCCAAGCACAGAGGAGGGTTTTGGCAGGAGAGCAGTAATGTGCCAATGGCAGAACATGTGTTTAGCTCATAGAATTCTTCTGTGGATGCAAGGATCAACATGCCTGTGCTCCGCGCCTAAGTCCTCATAAAGGAGAGAGCCGGCTTATATAAAACAGGCTAACAGAGGTGAGAAGCAAGCAAGTGGTTCACTTGCAATATTTTTATGGATGAAAGTCATTTCTGTTTTGTTTTTGCTGTGGGAAAATTCCTGCTGCAATAATAACTTTCATTTTTATGGATCCCTCATGCTTAACAAATTGACAGACTATTTATCTAAGCATCCCTTCTCCCACCACGGAAATGGAGCAGTCTCCTGAGTAAAACATGGTGTCTGTCTTGGGGCAGTGCTCCAAAATCTCTGGTCAGTTGGGAATAGCGAATGGCTGCGTTTCCAAAGGTGTCTGGAGCACACCAAAGTACCAGCTCAAGCTCTTACAGGCATCTAAAGTCAGGCAGAGTTCCTGTTGATTTCCAGTAGAGTTCAGAGAGGATTAAAATTCCTGCTGAAGTCCAAGTAGCTAACTGCCGTGGAAGTTTAGCCTGAGAAAAAAATCCCATGAGACAGGCAGCGATCATCACTATGCTAGAACCTGACTTGGCACACCACTATCAACAATCAGCATCTTGAAAAGGGTGCCAGAAAATTTATTTTCCCCCCAAGAGAACAAATTCTTTCAGCTCACCAAATGGATACAATTTATTCTCCCCAAGTAGTCCCAAAGTCATATTAAATAATGAAAAAGGATTAAAAGGACACAGAATTACTTTATCAGTATTCTTGCATGAGGTTCCTGTTTTCTGAAACCTCTGCAACAATATTCTTTGATGCATCACTTTTAAACTTTTAGGCTTTTTAAATACCCCCCAGGATGGCATGCCTGTAAAATTAATAGCTGCAATTTGCAAAACATGTTCATCTTTGCAATGTTCTTGAGGGCAAAGTTTGCACTCAGGTTTGAATATCAGAGGTTAATTCTGAGCTAAAAACTGTCTGTGTTAGAGACCATGGCTCATGTGGGACTGAAGTTCAGATCTGTATTCAAACCAATAAAAGGGGATTATTGGCAAAATGCTTTATCTGTGGACCACCAGGCACTAAAATTTCTCCCTTCTCTTGCCCGAAACAAAGTCTGTAAATTCCTGGCTTGATTTCAAAACTATTCTACCCATAAATCTCTGAAAATGGTTGCTAATTGGGGATATAAGGTTAGAAAACTGTTGGAGATGTAAGGACTATCAAATCTATGCCTCACGGACCTTACTGAAATTAGTTCTTTTAAGCTGTGCTAGTGCTCCTGACCTTGAAAGCCCCAAAAACTCTAGCCTCAAAATGCCTCAGTGAATACATGTTCAACATTTTCTTATTCCCCTTCTCTATATTACTTCTCTAGATATAAAGCTTTTCCCTAAAACTGAGATTCTTTTGGTTAAAATAGCACTTGCTAGGTTAAAGAAATTTGGATATAAGAACTACAGCATTCTCAATCAAAGTAGAGAAGATTTTTTCTACTTCTACTTTTTTTTTTTTTTTTTTAACAAGACATAATAAAACTGCTAGTTACAAAGAAACTGGAATACATTTTTCCTAATGCACTTCTTGCTGGGAAGAATCACAAAGTAGAGAGCAGAGAAGCACAACATTCCAGCATGAATTCTCTACAGACTCTCTCACAGGCTGCCCCAAGCAGTTCTCACTGCCAAAGTGATGTCAGGCATGGGTAAGAAACCCAAAAAGCTCTAATCTACCCAAGTTTGAACACGAAACACTGAAACAGCTCTAAAATATTCACCATAAGACACTTTCCCCAATGAAAAGCAGAGATGAACACTTCAGTTTCCAAAAGAGAAAGAGGGAACAACTCACACCCTTTGAGTCTGTAATGGAAAGAGAATTGCAGTACGTAGCTTTCCCCTCTCCTACACCAGTGACTAACAACGGACCCAAGACACCTCTCCCCTCCTGAGATGGGAGGGAAACATCCCAGAAAAAGTCTCATGTTCATTAATTGGAGGAGGGGAAAGTTTCAGCCAAACCAAAATGAAACTAAGTAAAGTTTTCCAACGGCCAAAATCAAGTTCATGTGTTCCATTAGTAAAGAAGAAACCCGGTGTTGGAGAATAACAGTCTGGGTTTTCCAAAGCTCTCTCCATAGGGAAGGGACCCGGGTCACAGGGCAGGCTGAAGAAAGCTGGCTTTCTGGCAAAAGAGCAGCTGAGCAGGAGAAAAAAGTACTAAAGCCCTGAGGTGGACTGGTCTGCTGGGTTTCCCAGGCTGTGTTAATGCTAAATCTGTGTGATTCTGTGATGCTAAACCGCACGGTGCTTAGCACAGCCCTGATTACACAGCCTGCATGGGGAAAGGGAATCCTTTGTGAACGTCGTGCATGGAGCCCAAGTGCAGTTGGCTTCACGGGAAAAGTCATTTGATGGGCTTTTTAAGCTCTTAAGATGCAGACACACACAACTCTAAAAACGACACAACAATTTAAAAATGTAAAGTTCAAAAATACTAAGCTCGTAAGCTGAATTCAGCCCCGTCTCTAACAAAAAGAATATGCAATATGAGAATAATCAGCACATAAATAGCTCTAACAAGGAAACCTTAAAATAAATTGAATTCATGCAGCGATATACCTACTCATCCAGTAATAATGTGTACATAGTAAAAGAAAAGGAAAAAAAGGAAAGAAAAGAGAAAAGGCACTGAGGTACCACAGATGCAAGACGTGGACAAAACACGTAACATGTACGGTCAGGTACAGCACTTCCATGGTTGCTTGCTAGATGAAAACCTATTCTACGTATGCAGCTCTGCCACGTGGGAGTAATGTGATCATTTTTACTGAGCAGCAATAAAAGTTGATGGCTTCCCCCACCCCTTTGTATCCTGTAGCCATCACTTCCTGCTAGTCCTTCAAATTCTCCAGTTCAGTGTAAAAAACAGCTCCTTCCATCTCAGAGTTAACACATGCAGGCTAAGCCTCTCTATTAGCATTGCATTTCATCTGCAACACTCTGACATTCTCAAATACCATTTAAAATAACTTTTACCTATACTTTATCTGTTTACTTAGTAGTAAGGTGGGCACATGAAATCATCTACAACACCTTGTGTTTTGCCAAGCAAAATCCAGCTCGGCTGTAGGATTATTAAGCAGCAGGATGTCTCTCACCATGCCTAGCACCAGGGACTGAGCCAGGAACCTTCAGCCATGAATCACTGCAGCCTGAGTTAAATCCAAGTCCTGTACTTGGGACTTTTATTAGACATTGCCTGCTTCACTGGCCTCTCCAAGAATTAGATGTGTCCTCTCTACAGTGAATTCAGCTTTGGGATTTCAAGCTAGGTAACACTTTTCTCCTGGTTAGCTTTGCTAAGGTCTCAGAGCATTTTTTGAAAAAAAAGGCTATGTTCAACACTTCCACACAAGTGAAATGAGTCACACAGATCAAGTGGCTTATCTGAGAAATAGCTCAGGCCAAATAGTGGAGCAAGTTCAGGTATTCTGAAAAGAATATGGACAGCTCAGAGATGTCTGAATGACAGCTGCCTTCTAAAACACTGCAAGTGATCCAAGATTTCAGGTTTATGCTAAACTGATTCGCTAAAAATATGACACCATTCACTGACCCTTGTAAAATAAAACCTATGGTTTCAGTAAGGCACATAAGAAAAAAAATATATATATCAAGGCAATGATTCACACTCCATTGCTTGTTGCTCCTGCTAAATGCAGACCCCAATGTGGCTGTCACTGTTGCCACGGGAATTGCTGCTGCTCACATCAGTGCTGTAGATCAGCTCTGAAGCACAGTTGTGAGGCAGCTGGGGACACACATCCCCTCCATGTGTGCTACACC
>VYZQ01000772.1:0-17351 GCA_013400655.1 Mystacornis crossleyi
AAACACCTCTCCCAGCAATTTACAGGAGTCAAAAGCAGTTTTGGTGGTATAGAAGTGAATGTTCCAAATGACACCAAACTAATGACACCAAAATAATAAGGTGGGGAATGCTGTTGAGTCCTCTGGCAGAAGAAGAGCTTCCTGAGACCTCCTCAGACTGTGCTGCCACAGGGCCTGCACAAACACCCAAGGATTCGCTTCCAGAGCAGGCGCTGGGAAGCAGCAAGGGCACCTTGGACTTGGCTGAACTCCTAGAAGGTGGATGTGTGCCTGTGGTACTGGCAGCAGGGACAATGGTAGGCAAAGGTAAGTTACACCAAACCCCAGCCCAACACACACATCTTGCACACTACCTGGACACAGCAGCACTTGCAGTATCACTTGGGTTTTGTTTTAGACATAACATGGCCAAATGTGAGAGCCGGCCCGCTTCAGAGGAACGCCTTGGTAGGTTCAGAACCATTCAGTGCAAGAAGGAGCTCCACTGCCCTGCACACACTTCTCTAGCAACGGTATTTATTATGCAGGCTGCAGAAATTCATAGTTTTTATCCCATGCACCAAAATACAACAGTGCACACGCACAGCAGGCCATAGTAGTTTGTTATTCATTGCCTTGAAGCACCCCAGAACACCACAGCAAAGAAACTCACTTCTTGCTGGGAAGGGAGGTAGGTTTTCTTTCATTCACTGTTTCTGGCATGCTCCTTACTTTATCACTAAGCCTGCATACAGGCTGCCAGGGCAAATTTACACTTTTGTATTCCTCTAATCATCCAAAAAATGTATGTGTGCCTCTCCTTTGTGTGAAGTCATTCACTTTACAGTTGTCACTCATTTTTTGAGAAAGTGCTATAGCTATCTGCTACACCAAAATATTTTTATTGTTTTCTAAAACAATTCATGAAATTATATCTAAAACAATTAATGAAATTATATATAACACTACTGTAGAAAAGCTATGAAAGGGTTTTACAAGGAGTTGTATCAGCACATGATCTTTTCAATTATTTCTACAACGGAGCTACACAAACATTGCTGTATATAATTACAGGCAGATACTCTCTCACTGATTTTTAAATTGTTTTTGGTTGTGGAAGGTGGAAAAAAAAAGATCCAGAAGTATTTCACAAAAAGCAGGGAGGCTGAAAAACTAATATTCCATCTAAAGCAAAGGACAAGTGATTTTAAATCAGCAGTACACTTCAGGTTATCTGCAAAGCAGTAAACAACTTTTAGTATCAACTATCTGGTGGGGAAAAAACCAAAACAACCTAAGAATAAATTTTAAATTAAATAATCCTGTGAAAAAGTACCAACCCCTCAATAAATTATCATAGTAAAACACAAATCTCAAAAGCAGCTTTTGGGTTTTGTGGCCAATTTAAAATTACATCATAATCTCTGACACTGGTAGTCACTCCTTTTACCTCTATAAATGTGACACTGTAGGCTCTCTCAAATATTTAACAGCACTCGATTAGTCAGCTGTGGTATCAACTTGGCCACCCTGTCAAGAAGTCCTTTTTTTGATGTTCCAACAAACCTCATCTAATCCCCTACAATAATCCCCCAGAAAATGGGGGAAAAAAGAAAAAAAAAAAACCCCCCAAAAAAAAAAACAAAACCCAACAAACCAAAATAAATAAAAAATACCACCAAATACCACCACAAACCCACACATATTTTACTGATGGCTGCCCTTTAGTACCTTGGAAGCTTCAAACTGACTTTAAAAATTATGACAAAGTTCTTAGCTGCAGATGCCAGAAAACCATTCCGGTGGTTAATTCCCACCTTCATTAGAACAGCCTTGATTCAAGTTCCTGCATGGAAAGAGAACTAATCTTTTTCCCAGAAAAATTATTATTATTCCCTAGGTTTTAGGAAATCAATGGCAGAACTCTGTGGCTATGCTATGAAAGTTCTCTACTTCTTTCCAATGATGCACGGAAATATCTTCAGCCAAAATTCCAGATAGGTCTCAAAAATCAATGCTTTCCTCTGCATTTGACACTTGCAGAAACTTGCAGACATGATTTTCCTTTAAAAACAAGTTTTAAACTGCTGCAGCCCTATTTATATTCAATTTCCCTATGCTGATTGTGCTTAATAAAACTGTTCTGTTTCTTCTTATTCAAATGTGATTTAAAGTTCAGGTGCTACACCACTGAGAACACTATTCAAGCACACAGCATGCATGGAAAGGCACCAGCAGTCTTGCATTCCACACAGTGCACTGCTTAAGGGCTTGCAAAGCAGGCAACAGAGGCTATTATTTAATAGAGAAAGCATAACACAGTCTGTTTTCCCTGTAGTTTTTGACCATCACTCCTGAAATGGTCTACAAGAGTATCAACTATAGTAAATTTTATTTTGTTACTGAATTAATTTCACACAGGCCAAACCCCCAAAACCCATTTACTTCAGTTTTGAATGAACTTTTTCACCTAGGGACAGGACACTAGCTACTTAGCTTGCAACCAGCCAGTTTCCTTTAGCTTCGGTTCTGCAGACAGTTACTGGCGTGANGTGACAGCGAACAGAGAATTCTTTCAGGGCGGAAGACTTCGAAGCTTTGCTGATCCAAGGAGAAGAATTTAGAGGGCAATACGTACTTTGTGTATTTATTTAACTTTGAACTTGGACACAATAATAACATTAGGAAAACAAGTACCGTGTGATTGCCCTGTTCTCACTCTTCCCCTGATGTTCATTTCACACCCTTACGCATTCCAGACAGGAAACCGCGCGAGACCCCATTTCTGAATCAATACAACTACTTTTTTATTCTTATTTAGAGAAGCTAAAATCGAACCAAATTACCTATTTTTTTTAAATTTTCCATTCTGAATGAATTAAGAAAAAGGATGATGGTTCACAAAAAGAAGGAATTAGCCCAGGGCTGGATTTCTGCTAATACTGTTTGTTCTTCCGGTTTGCTTCAAATCTATTTTTATTTGAGAAAGGAGCTCAATTCCCAAACTGAACACAGCTACACAAAAGCACATTTAGAAGAGAACAGCATTAGAATATTTCAATTAGAAGGGACCTACAGTGACCATTGAGTCCAAATACCTGACCAGTTCAGCACTGACTGAAGGTTACAGCAGGTTATTAAGGCCATTGTCCAAATGCCTCTTAAACACTGGTAAGTTTGGGGCCTTGAACACCTCTCTAGGAGCCTGTTCCAACATTTGGCCACCCTCTTGGTAAAGAAATGCTTCTTCATGCCCAGTCTGGACCTCCCCTGACACAGCTTTGAACTGTTACAGGTGTCCTGTCTCTGGATCCCAAGGAGAAGAGCTCAGCTCTTCCCTCTCTCCTTCACCTCTTGAGGAAGTTGCAGAGCAATGAGCTCGCTGCCCAGCCTTCTTAAATTTTAAATTTTTCCGCTTCTACACAGCAGAGCAGTTCCGATAGCAGTGTACTAAGATATTCCTTCAGTCCCAGTGGTGGTATTTGGATCTGATCCAAACCAAACAAGCATCTAAACTAGAATCAGAAATAGCAAATTGGAGAAATCAATAGTGAAGAGGTAGAATCATCTCTGCCCTAAGGCAGTGGAGCAGTCTGGCGCCAAAATCACACCACAGCCTATCAGTATCCATAAAACTGTGTTCTTCAATCATGCCTTATTGACAACATTGCACAGAAAGTATAGCGGTTGTCATGCTTTAAAGAAAACAGTACAATACTCTAAAAGATGAAGTGAGGTCTAGCTTCTTCATTCTCTCCTCCCTCTTATTCCAGTAGTTCAGCTATTAAAGCACTCGTGCACAATGTGATAGAACTAGATATAATATTTTGTGAGAAATCAAAGCAGTGACTAAGCTGAATGTAACC
Organism: Mystacornis crossleyi; assembly: GCA_013400655.1. Lineage (NCBI taxonomy): Eukaryota > Metazoa > Chordata > Aves > Passeriformes > Timaliidae > Mystacornis > Mystacornis crossleyi. Next base: position 3,846 of record VYZQ01000772.1, read on the forward strand.
ACTGGGCTATTCCCCATCTTTCTTACTGAAACCTCTATCCTGCATAGAAAACAATACATTATTTTAGTTAAGAAACTCCATTATAAAAGACACTACCACAGCCACATTTTCTTCACACCAAGTTTTGAAAGATGCCCTCAGGGAAAGCGTGCAGACAGTAACACTAAGGAAAGGTATTTTCCCAGTGGAGCAGAAAAAGGTACTGAAGACCGAGGAGTGAGAGTGAATTTTTTTAAGGTACCTTAAACAACCTGTGTTTTGATGCTGGGTAAGAAACATTCAGTGAATATGAGATCGATTCTTTTGAGGCATATAGTTCCCTATGCAATCTATGAGCACCACGGTTTTGGTGTTAACTCAAACCATGGATGCGTGGAGACAGTCATTAAAAATAAGAATTACAACAAATTTTTTCCGTATCTTTTTGGTTCTGGTCTTTGGTACCGTAACATTAATTTCCAAATAAATATGGTGATATAACTGAAATAACTGAATAACTGGTGAAATAAATAAACTAAATAACTGGTGAAATAACTGAAATTCCTTTAAGGAAACCCGCTTCTGTACATGAAGATACTGCAATATTTTTTCCTGGGATAGCTAACTGCTAGAGCAGGTAAAAAACACCAGCACTAGTAACCTGAAGCTTCTCATCTTCTCAATATCAATAAACTGCTCAAGGATATCCCTTCCGCAGAAGAGTTAATCCTTAACATGAAGATCAAGCCAAGAGCCTCATGCTGACCACTGTTTTAGATAAATTATATTAAGTATTGATCACACTTTATATGACTATTTCAGCTACAATATTTGTTCAGTGTTGTCCTTGGTAAATAATAGAAAGGGATTTTCTCTCTGTTTTGAGGGAATGATTCATTTTAAATTCAGCACTTCCTTAGGGAAATAATGCAGACAGAAGCCAGACGGCCTCTACCTTGAACAAAGTGTATTCCGTGCAGGAAATTCCCAATACACACACACAAAGCCTGTCACTGTGTGAAATCACACATCACAGCCCTTCCCAGTTCTTCGCCATTACAGCCTCTTCACATTAGCTTCACTCAGCTGCTTCCAAGAAACCTCCCTTCACAGGGCTCTTCACCTTCACCTCTTTCCACGTAAACAATTCTTTCCTTTTCTCTCCATTCCTTCTCCCTCCTGCAGAAGAAAATACAGAGCCAGGATGTTTCTTCTTTTTATTTAGCTACTTCCTTTCCTGCAGCTTATGCCTGTTGGAGCCAGAAGCAAACTCCTACTGTGCCTCCACAGTGGTGGGAAGGCCCCTGTAACTAACAAAGAATAGTCTCAATGTCAATGTCTTGTCTGAATTTGGCACTGAAGAGACTGCATGGTAGTCATCTATACCTTACAGGTTGTCTTTTATTTCTGTATTCTCCACCAGATGTGTGAACATGAAACACTCCCATGAAACAGGAGCAGATTCTGCAGGAAGCAGGAAAGATTTTGTTGATCTTTTTTATGGGAGGATTTGGCAACATTTGGTCCAGTCCCCACTTAAAGGTGAAATTAGAAGAGTTTGGTGAATTTAGACGAAAGAATTGAAGTCTGAGAAGGGAGCACAACGGGCTTTTATAATTTAGCACGGCTGAAGAACAGGAGAAAAAGAAATAGAGGAAGCACATGTGGGACAAGGATGAACAAGTACAGGCTGTTCACTGAAATTTTTGCTGGAACTTAATAAAAGCTTTTAAAACATCACAGAAGCAGCCAATCCCATGCAATTTGAGTTGAGGTGTCAAAACTATACTCGTTCTGCTCTTAAAAGGTTGTTTGGTAAGTTTATTAGAAAGAGCTGATGTTAGTCCCAGTTTCAAGGAACTGAAGGACAAGCCCAGGATGATGCCTCCAGTTCTGTATTTGAAATAACCTTAATCTGTGATGCTGGCAACTTGGTGATTGTTAAAGAGCAGTATCCAGACAACTGCATAAAATAATAACTGATACCACCAGAAACACCAGGCAATAGAGAAACACAAGTTTTCTAGAGGCAGGCAGTACCAAGAATCATGCACATAAGAACTAATGAGTGTTAAATTTCCATTTCAGTGGATGAACATAAAGGCAACAGAAAACTACTTTCTAACCTAAAATGTTAGATGAATGTAAAGGTAATTGGGTCTGTTAGGTGGGTGATAAGCAGCTGGATCAACCCATGAAAACTTGCTATTGATTTATGATTTTAACTATGGGAGTGAAAGTTCTTATTTGTAAACTGTCTGTTTGTATACAGAGTTGACAAATTATCCAAGTAACTAAAATGGCACATGGTAATAACAGCTATTTAGCTATATGGATAACCTTTAATCACACATTTATTATGGAAAATGACTAAAATTATAGTAATGCAAGCTGACAAAAAGTAAATGTAACCTTTAGACAGATTTGGAGCTTTCCTGTAAGCAGAGAGCCTTTTTATTCTGGCTTTTTCCACCACTAAGGTGCAGAGGGGAAAAAGAGAATCAGTTCCCTATTAAAATAATATTTCTTCCATTATTCATTGCCTACCAGAAGAAGTACGACACAGGAGACATTACACAAGTTCATACATAGTACACTAGGTTCATAGGTCAGACATTTAGTAAGGACAGATGCAAGAAATACATTGTATTTTTAAAAATTGTACAAAGGCATTAAAGAGAATATTCCTAAAGAGTAAAAGGATATTTTTGTAGAATTTTAAAGAAAATATCTTACAGATATTATACTAGTAATACTGAAAGCCTAATATTTTCAACCGTCTTTATTTTTAGAAGAATATTACAATATAAAATGTTGTGAAAGTTACTTGACAACTAAACAAATCCTTTGAAATTTTGATTTTTTTAACAAAAGGATGAAATCACCTTTCTACTTAAATATTCTCTACATCCAGAACATGAAGTCTCAAAAGACAGTTAAATATTGAATCTTTTCATCTTTTATATAATCTACACATTTCTATACTGAGTTAAAACTTTGCAACAGAACTTTGTGTCCTGGTCCAGTCCTGAAGATCTGTCAACCAGATAAACCATGAAGGGCTGTACTAGTAGCCAGAGTGAGACTAAAACTCTGACCAGATCCAAAAACAAGAGCTCAGTCAACTTTGGAAGTTCTACACGCAACTTCTTTGTTCTTTTTGGCTTTTCTATAACTCCTCTGTTGCTCACTGTCTGCACATTGAAGCAAGTACCAAAGTCCCTGCCTGCACCTATTACCATGCAGCTGATATTTCTACAGCTGAATTGCAGACTTTTTCCTACAGTTTGTGGCCTGTTTTGGGCAATCTTGCCAATGCTCATGAAAAACAAAAGCATACCCCTGAATTCCCACATTATTGTTTCGTTAAGCTGCCAAAAAGACCATCTTTCTCTCCACAAACTTGGGAGACCAAAGCAGAGAGTAAATTGGACAAGTAGTGAAAGCTGCTTGTTACTTAATTATCGCAAAATTTTCCAATGCAAATGTGGCCCTAATATACTCAGGAAGTGACTTCACAAATATTACAGGTTCTCACATTGCATTGTAAAAAAATGCAGGAGGCTTAGCTATATGCTTTTATCACTTGTAAAAATTGAAGAGACCAATTAGTCTGTCACTTATGGTAGCACTGAGTTCATACCTAAGAACCTTTTCATAGAAGAATTCAACTGCTGAGATGGCTTGTTTGATAAAACCAAATTCTACCTACTGCAGTCCTCAAAGCACTTCAAATTAGAAAAGTTGTAACACTTTAAAGTGTTAAGATACGGCAAGGATCCTCATCCTGCTCAAGGGATGTCTAGTATTTTCTGGAAAGTCTGCACAATTATGCAGAAAAATGTTAAACTGTAACTGGTTAAATAAAACCACTACTTTTCTCTGCTGATTCTGCTGAAACAGCAGACAAGGGAAATGAAGCCCAGATCTCAAGTAACCAGCTGAGCAGATACATTGGCAGATGCAATTCTTTGAAAGTCTTTTGTTTTGGTGAAAAGGTTACTGAACCATAGGAAAATTGAGTTCTTGGCTACCTATGTAAATTCCTCTCTAGGATGCCTCAACATCACTTGTTCAAAACAATTAATTAAAATTCTTTCTTTCCCATGCCTGGTAGATCCAGAATCCAGTTGGTTTTCACTAAAGCTCATGCCACTAAGCAATATTTTCCTCTTTGTGCCTATCTAAATCATCATGTTCCAGGGTCAGAAGTATTACATATACATAAAAGTTACCAACTTTGCATTTATTTTAGCTTTCTTTTCTCTAATTACACTAAATGAAATTTTGAGGGGTTCTCAAACTGAATTATGCCATCATTTGCTAACTCTGTAACTTCTCTTTGAATATCTTAATCTAGGCTTAAAAGCTGATTGTAAAATTGAGATTTCATATTACTTGTTCAGTGCATCTTGGAAATAGTCCAATCAAAAAGCTAAATCTGTTCTCACTGGCAAAACAGAGCTAATATGAAAAGCGAGGAAACTGATTTATTTTTTTTTCCTCCCTGAATATGAATCACATAAAATCTGTTCCAGACTTCACAAATTTTTCACAGTACAGAAATGCTAAAGCTCATAGTTCAAAACAATAAGATTGCTTAAGAAAGCAATGAGTTTTGTGGCCATTCTGAGGAGGAACGGTATTTGCACTTAGCTTAAGGGCTGTCAGTGTCAAGAGCAGAGACAGATTTTTACATCCCATCATGTAGTAAAACCTCTGCTCAAAGCCAGATCAATGAGTGCTGGTGGGGAGCATTAGCCTTCAATTGTTAAAAATTGTATCCAGAGCCTAATGTTTTTTTCATTTTAAAGGAAACAATGAGAAAGCAAAAAATTTATAAAGAAAACATGAAAAGACCCACAGATAAAATTCTAAGAATCTCAATTTCAACAATTTCTTGTGTTGAGAAATATAGTTCAACACAATACTGTACAGGATAACTGGATAGTTTTGACTTCAATACAAAACAGCTCTGCTGTTAGGATGGACTGGAACAGAAGCGATCTGTACAGAGAAAAAAATTACATGTGGCCTGTTTTAAAAAAGAGTGATGTTCTACTCAGGGATAATGGTAAGGAGAATTTGAATAATAAAGTATACTCTATGTCCCACGATGAACTATATCATGTCCAGTCCAAAAGTGAAGTAAACAGAGATATTCATGCATTTTGTTACTCAAGCTGGGGTGGCAGTTTCTGAACAGACATTACAAAGTATCATACTATTTAAGAAGGGTGGAAAAAATCAAAACTAATGTCTCAAGCCTAGGCTGGCTTCCAAAGTTAAAAATTTGTTTATAATTCAAAAGGAAAAGAAGTGAATGCACTTTACTTTATTAAGATTTCACACAGCACAATTTCTTTCACGGAGCAGAAAAAAAGGGAAAGTAGATCTAATACATCTGGAATTCCACTGGGCATTTAACCCATTATCAGATGACATTGCCAAGTTAATAGCTTCAAAAATAAAGTGGGAAACAGTACAAGATTTGAACACTGTGCATAAGAAGGGCCAGACAAGAGACAAATGGCGGTGTTAAACTGAAGCTGAGCAAGAGAGAAACAACCTAGCATTCCCCAAAAGTCAGTCTTGGGGGAATAGCTTTCCATGGAAGTATGCAAGACAAATTCAGGCAGTTTGAAAATGAGGCAAGATCAGTACTTGAAATGTATTAAAGCAGTAGTTTGGTATCAGATAAGATTGGACTTCTTGACCTCTGTCTAAAACTAAAAATTACTAAAAATTGCATGTGAAATTTCGGTGAAACACACTAATAATGGCCAAAAGTTTTGTGTCCTATTTTTCTCAAGTCATTGTTTTCACCACTGAAAACCAGAAAAATTTGAAAACATGTTCTGCAGCACTGTGAGCCCATACCACCTTTGAAGTTTCCATATTACACATAAAGGCTGCCTTCTCAAGACTGACATGCTCCATGAAGTCCTCTTTACAATAGCAAAAGCACTTTCAAGAATTAATACATAATTAAAATAATCTGCACAAGAATCCAAGTAGCGCTCCATCACCCAGCGAGTCCCCTGTGTGCCAGGTCAGTTCCAGGCAGCTGCAGCAGAGCACAGAGCCGGAGACACTGGCAAGGGGTGACCTTGGTGTGACAGCCAGCACCCTCACCTGCCTTCTCACAGGGCGAGCTGACCTGGTGCTGAGTGCAATCCAGACACACCGAAGTGCATGAGCGAATATGTCATCAGTAGCAGGAGAAAAGGATCAAGGATTCCCTGGTACATGAGGAAAAACTCTCCTACAGCAGATGGTGTTTGTACACATGGTGGCCTGACTGCCCAGTTAATTCCTGTCCACTCCAACCCAACAATACGGTCTTCCGACAGAACTTCCATGTTGCGGCTACCAGCACCTGTACTCAAAGAGGTGCATTTCCAAAAAATTTTAATATGAGTTATTTTAGATTTTTTTCTGTTTCCCTTTACTCAGAACTATTATCTCTTCCTCCCATCTCCTGCCTATTTTAAAAAGCATTAATGCAACCTGTGACAACACCAAGCATACTAGAATCTCAAATACTATTTATCCAATGAATAAATATATTTATTGCAAACAATTAATGGATCCTTTTATTTCTTCCAGGGCAGATTTCAGGTTCAGATTTTACTCAGATGAGTAAAAGTTGAAGAAGGTAGATTACCATGCAAGTGAGATTATCCATAAAACACGACATTAAAAATGCTGGTATATTAAGCAACTTGATTACAAGTATTTGAAGTGGGTATATTTTGTGCATGTCAGTACTCAGATTAGACACACAAATTTAACTCCTGTAAACCCAGAGCTAATGCTGTTCAGAAAAAAACAGGTGGTTTGTTCTGGCTCGTACAGTGTGCTTGGCCTTACTGTTGGTGGCCTCCTAACCAGGACATCATACGTAAGAAGGCCTGGCTGCATTTAAAATCCAGTCTCAAACTGCACTGCAGACAGGAAAAAGAGAAGGTGAATGCAATCCCCATGTTTGCTGCAAAACTGTGAAAATATAACCTGAATCACTGGGACAGCAGGAACAGCAGGCCATGATACCATCTTCTCAGGGCTGAGTTACATTTTCAGAAATATATTTGAAAGGAAAGGATTCTTTCAACAACTTTTTCAGCAGAGGACAATAAGACATATGTAGCATCACCTAAAAACCAACTTAAACTCATGACCAGAAGCCTGCCTTCATGGCAATTCACTCTTTAGAGCTCTGACACAAGGTATGCATGTGACAGATAGGGCAACCTTTCTCAACGATGCAGAAGAACAACCTGCTAAGCACAAGTGTGGCATTACCTGAAGTGAAGGGCTATCTGACACAAGCTGGGCACCTTTCCCTTTCTCCTTCAAGCCCTTTGTAAATTTGCATCTGAGCAAAGAATAAACTATTACTTCTGCGGAAAAAAAAAAAAATTAAAAACCCCAAACCCAAAAAAAACAAAACCCAAACAAACAAACAAACAAACAAACCCCAAAAACACAACCTCCCCCCCAAAAAAACTCCTTGTCAGTTAATAACTAGTTCAGACACTTGACATAATTACTGTGTGTGGTAAATTCAGCTTTATGGGGGTAACTGACGGCACAGTTTTTCTGTAGCTTTCACTTTCTTCCACAGGGCTCAAGCTTATCTGTTAACCCAAATAAATTTGTGATATCTGCCCTATTATTTTAAGAAAGCCTTGACCACCTGAACGAGTCCATAAAAAGCCGGGCCCTACGACAATGTGGATTACACCCACCCCGAATTCAGCCTTCTTTCTCCATATCCCAAATTGCCCCAATCCTATTTTACATCTTAAATGCCCCCGGCAGGAATCTCCATCTGTCAGATTCCATCTTGCTCCACTGCAGTTTATGTTACCTGTGTCTTAACTTTCTGTATCAGAGCCATCAGCCAAGGGTGATCACAGCTCAGACATTCCACTATTGCCACTATACTTTTCTGAGACTATCACACTGACTTCAAGTGCATTTCCATTTCCTTCCATTTCAGTTTGTTGTAGAGATCTGTTTTCCCACTCCCTCTTTGCTAAATTCCCTGCCCCCCTCCACGCTGTCTTCCCCCCCTCCGCTCCTATTCCTGGCCACTCCCTCGGGTTCTCCCCATTTGTTCTGTACCCTGGTCCCGTCCCTGTACCGCCCCTGTGCCTTGGGACTATTAGCCCATGTCCTTTCTCTGCCCCTCTCATCCCCATACAAAATCCGACCTGATACCATGTGACGCTCTCTGCACGGGCCAACGGGGCCGTGCTGGGTCCCCTTCCATGGGGGTCCAGCTGCTCATGTGGCTCCCTCTCTGCCATCTGAGAGCCATGCAAATAAACATCCTGAAGCCCTAATGCCTGGGAGCTTTCTCGCCTCCTTTGTCGCTGCCGTGTTGCGAAGCTGAGAGCCAGCCAGGGCCAGGCGGGGCAGTCCTGAAAGGGGCACGGGGAGTGAAACCCCTTCCCTCCCAGGGAAGCCCCCTGCGCTCTCTGGAAGGCTGCGGCTGACCGCAACAGTTTGTCACTGCTCAGTGACAAACTGACTGTGGATAAAATGCTCTGCATTGGAGTGCCAAATAATATTGCCTTCTTTAGAAGGACGAACTCGTCTCAACTTCTCAAGCAGACTAGCCAGGGTCAGCACACCTTGTTGATCCCACTCATGACATGTGTACCAGCAGGTGATCCACCCGACAGCCACACTCTGGCTACGGAAGTCACAGACTACTAGACCTGTCAGACAAATATTTCCCCTACAAGTTTGCCAAGTCTATGTAGCAAGTTCTAGACATACTTACAGCAGAAAAAAGATTTGAATAATTCTGTAAGTCTGGAATATGGCTCAATCAGTAGCTAAGAGGTTTATTTTTGTTTTATTTATTTATTTAATTAATAAGCTACCCTCACTCCTGACATCACAGTGTGAATCACTTTTAAAATTAATTTAACCTTATAAATATTCCAGTGATAAACATTTTTTTTCTATCGTTCTCTAACTTTCATGTTTAAATTCTATTCCACCATTTTATCAATTTTCAGCTTTAAGGTTGTGAGTAATACTTTGGTTTTTATACAAATGGATTACTGGATCCACAGTTGCCAGTACAATTATGGCCAAGAATTTTGTAGCCTGAACAAAACTACAGAAACATTTAAATGGAGCCTACTTAAATGAATAGCCAATAGACTAATATTCCTGGTAAAAATAACATATTTTCAGGAAGATTGTTATTAAATATGTTTTTATTGTCCATTAAGTATGAACTTTGAAATTGCGAACTACTATGAATAGACATATGTGGAATACAGATTAGATACAGCAGCAGTAATTTTAGGATGTTATTATGTCCTAAAAATTTGATATAGCAATACGTAAAAAGACATCTATAGAGAATGAGCTACGTACTTCAGGATTGAATACAGATAACAGCAAATTTAAGAGATGTTACATGTCTGAGGTAGAAGAGGTATACAGCGAAAACCAGAAACGTGTGCTAGAAGTTATTTCCCTTTCAGTGAGCCAGACCCAAAATTAATACATTTGGTGCTCAAAATGAAGTCACAATGAGGCCTTGCATCTGAAAATCCTGCATTTACATAGTATTCATAACTAGACTCACCAAAGTTTCCAAGTCCAATATCCTTCACATCTGAACTGTTGTTTTGTATCCCCTTGTGAGGCTACAGGAAATTAAGAAGTGGTCTTAGCACATCTATCCCCTAACATCTATTGACTCTCTTCATCAATTCAAGGGAAAGGCAGCTGGGTGAAAATACTGTATGAATTATATCAGTGTGGCGATGAGAATTTTGAGCATCATAATTTAACTGTGTAGTTGATAGGACGGAGTACAGCCTCAGCAAGTTAACAGATGATGCAAAATTGTGAGATGTTTTTGAGAGACCAGGGACTTGTGCTACCATTCAGAGATCTCAACACACTGAAGAAATGGGCTGACCGAAACCTCATGACGTTCAACAAGGCATTAAGGAGGAACAACCCCATGCAACGGTGCAGGCTGGGGTCTAAGCAGCTAGAAGGAATCTTTCTAGAGAAGTCCTTTTGGGTAATAAGCAGCACGTAAACCCACAGTGTGACCTTGCCGTAAAAGGTGGCTAAGAGCACCTAGAGCTGCCTTAAGAAAAACATTGCCAGCAAGCTGAGGGAGGTGATCCTTCCCCTCTGCTCAGCACAGGTGAGGCCACCAGTGGTGCACAGTGGCCAGTTCTGGGCTCCACAGGACGCAAGATACAGAGACATGCTGGAGTGAGTCCAGTCAAGGGCCACAAAGATGACAACTGCACTGGAGTTGCTGCCATGCAAGGAAAGGCCTAGAGAGCTGAAAAGTCTTCAGGAAGGAGAGGCTTGGAGGGATCTTATTCATCTATGTAAGAACCTGATGGAAGGGAACAAAGAAGAGCCAGGCCTGTCAGTGGTAGTGAGTGAGAGAACAAGAGGCAATGAGTCCAAATTAAGACTGAAGAAAATTCACTTGAACATGAGGAAAACTGTTTTACAATTAGTAACTATAACAGGTTGGTGAAAGAGGTTGTGGAGCCAACCTCACTGGATGCAATCTTAAGCAACCTGCTCTAACTGACCCCTCTTTGAGCTGGCACCAGACACTTCCACAGGTGCCTTGCAATGTCGACTGTTTGCTGATTTTACACCAGAATGTCAGAAAGATGGAGCATATTGGGATCTCAATCTGATTTTAAAAACACTTGTGTTTTGTAAAGGAACAGGGAGAAAATGAAACCAGTTTCTAGATTACCCTAAGACAATGTTACCAAGATCAGATAAATTATAAACCAGAATTTAAACCCAGGCATGCCAAAAAGCGCAAAATAAATAAATGAGCAAAAATGCTAAAAGGTCATGGTCTTCAGCCTTTACATGCAACTTCATGGCTATGTGCCACACACACAAAGTATTAACTTTCTCTGTTGAGAAAGTAAAGTGTGAACTTGAAGTGCAGCCCTCAGCCCTTAACAAAAGTGGTTCCCCTGGCTGATGCTGAAGTGCTGTCTGTCTCACCCATCATATGTACCTGGCGTACATCGCAATGAGTTAATTCAAAAAAATGCACTTGCTTTTGGAATAGAAGGATGGCACCAGCAGGTACAGCACTCTCTGACTGCTTAACAACATATGGCTGCATTTTGAGCTAGTCCTGAGGATGCATACACGGGAAAAATGTCACATGCGCTATCCTTGTAAGCCTCCTCTCTTGCTGTTTGCTATCACAATCAGAGACCTAATTAGGAAGACTCTGGATCATTATTTCTCAAATTAAAAGTATTTTGAAGACAACGTAGATACATTTTTCAGAAGACAGAAAGTGATGTTCGTATTTGCAAAAGAAAGTACAACCACAAACAAATTTTTTTAAAGAATCTGAGCAGAATCCCACTGTCGTGGAAAACAGGTTCTTTTAAGTTTCAGAACTTGAATGGATGATTGTCCCATAATCTAATGGTCAGCTGGAAGAAACTGAGATTTGATTTAAAACTGAGAAGACAACCTGAAAGTAAGAAATGTTTGCAGCTCCCAAAACCCCTTGCCAGCACATATCAACTTAGCTGGATCATAAGCAAGCATCGGAAATACCACTTCTATTTTCAGAACATCATGCATCCAGGATGAAAGCTGGGTTCCTCCCACATCTAAATTGCTCAGTAAATCTTATATTTCAAGAACAGTCTCATGATAAATGTCAGTTTTGTGCTAACTGCATTCTGCAAATACTTCAATTGAGATGTGTACAAAAAAAACAGATACAGTTTTTTGAACTGAGGATGCATCTTGGCCAAGCAAGAAAAACATTTAAGCCATGAGCTGCAGGTTAATATTCAATTCAGACTGAATCGGGAAAAGATGTTTTTGTATACCCTTACGATGAGTCAAAAATGAAACTTTTCACACAAGTGGAATGATTAAATATGAAGGTACATGATACTACAAAATAATTACAGTTAGAACTTGGGGAAAAATTAATAGACAGATGGTCTCCACTTACTCTGAAAAGTTAAAAAAAAATTATGATCATTCTAATCCCTGCACAGCAAATTATTTTTAAATTCCAGATTTTTGTGATGTATTAAAAAATAATCTGTTCAAATCAGATAGACATGGAAAGTGAAAGCCTTGTCCAAATTTTCTGCCAGTGTTGACTTGAGTTAAAATTGTCATTATCTGACACTTGAACTATTAGAAATATTTTTTCACGGGAAGTGTGACATCAGTACTCTCTTCCAATTAGAACAAGGGTCGCTACTAAATAGTATGTTTTATATATGAGTTATATCAGCATAGAAAATAAAACAAATTACAATTCTGAGACAAACAAACTTATCATTCAAAAGAATAAAAATATTCCATTATTGGGCTCTAAATCTCAGACCTGAATAAATATCTACCATGATTACACCTCTAAAACTGCCTGATTTTTTACAGCTATGTTCTTCTAGTGCACTCAGCAGGGCACAGGCAGATGATAGGATAAGGATCTCTTTTTATTGTCTAAATTGGAATCCAAATTGGAAAGGCTGCATCCCCAGCTAGCTGATCTGTGGATTAAAATTGAGCGGGTAGTTTCAATTCAATTTTTCCACAGACGAAACCAATAATAATTAAAGACAGACAGCTTGGTTATCAGTCTTAGCGCAGTACAAGGCGGGCCTGCAGATGATCTCTGTCTCCATAACATGATATCCTAGCATATACTCTTTAAAATAATCAAACCTAAAAATTAGTACCTGAATATTCTGAGCATTTTAGTCTTTCCTGTACTTAATATCCTCTTTATGAAGTCAATATATTTCACTTGTTCCTGGATATTTGTAATGCATAAAGAGAAATCAGAGGCACTTACAGCCAAGTACTATCTATGCAAAATTCTGAGTTTGTAGCTGTATCAAATAACAAAGGGCACAATCTGAGCAGTACACAGTAAGTATTGCTGCTAGAAAGGCATCTCTAAGAAGTCTGGATAAAGCTACTGAAGATGCAAATACTGACTTTCTCTCAGTTGACTTTCTCTCACTTGCAAAATATTGTCAAATCATTATGACAGTGCACGCACAGCTGTACATAAATGTTTAGTAATGATGATGGTACCCATGCAAGAAATGAAAGAATAAGGATAGAAAAAAAAGCTTGTTCTGCAGAGATCTATAGATAGTAAATAATATAACTGGTTACTGAAAGCAATTTTATTTTTAAAATATTTGAAGGCATTTTATAGTATAATCATTATGAAGAGGCCAACGAGAATTTTGGCTAAAAAAATTCAAACTGCATAATCAAGTGGAGAATAATATACACAGATTGAAGGAATGTTTCTAAATGGAAACATTATGGGAATATATTTTGAATAACATTACTTACTACCCAACGTTTCTTAAGCTCCAGCTGCAAAAATCTGTAACATTTTATTTAATAGCTGAAGCTATTTCATTTTACTTACTCTACAGAACTCATGTCTCTCCTTGGGTGTCATTTCCTGGATTAAAAGATTAAGCTAAAAAA
>VYZQ01000773.1:16132-28394 GCA_013400655.1 Mystacornis crossleyi
CCCCCATACTATTATCCCCAATTTATTCCTAATCTGTTTTTCACCCCAGGATTTCCCTATGCAATTCCCTTTCCCTATGCAAATCCCTCTCTGATGTCTATGGGGGGATAGAAAGGGGGAGGGAAGAAATTAACTGTTGTTGTTTAGAATCCCAACAGGTACAGATGAAAAAGACGCTTTTCTGCCTCAGTTTCCCCATGAAATGTGTTCAAAAAGCATCCATCTCTTTCCTGCCAGCTCTGGGATGCTCCAGATATGCTCTGTTTGGACTTTTTGGACCTTCAGAGGGTGGCTTGCATTCTTTTGAAATTGTTTTGTCATTCTAATTAAAAGAAAAAGGTGAGGTGCTGGGGCTTCCCCCCTCCCCCCCCACCCCCCCAGGAGGATGGGCCTTGGGAGTGAAACCATGGTTACATGGGGTTTCCAGACTCCCTGTTCTCTGGTCACGGGTACCCAAATCCTGTCCCTGCTGGCCTTTTCATGTTCCCCTGCCCCGGGAATACTGGGGTTTTCCCCACGGGTAGTCAGTCTGGTCCAGGTCCCCATGCCGTGAGGCTGGGAGAAAAATAAAGAATACCGATGAACATTCATGCGAATATCTCTTCCCTGATTATTTCCATGGGCATATCTGTCTCCGGAAATGTTTCTGGGACCCCACAGAAACACCCCTCACTTAAAAAATGCCAAATAATATTATTCCCAAATTTGTTAGACCCATGTGCTTTAATTTTTGCAATATTCCAACAACAGACATTTCACAATCTTTTTCTACTCTTGCTGAATGAAAATCTTTGTCAATCTCATAACACTCCTTCAAAAGACACAGAAAAATGTCTGCTGACAAAATAAAAAAATTCCATTGAATTACATAATCCCTTTTTATTAATCTCCTGAAGTAATATTCTGGTTTACAACAAAATATAGGTGCTCATATATCAAAGCCTAAAAACTCAAAAACATATGTAATTCAATTATTTTATGGAGATTGTATTAATAACAACCTGCATACATTTCCTGGCAGATAATCTATACTTGCATAAATTACCTCTCCCTTTCTTCCCAGTACTAACCTTAATTGAAAACCCAGCCAGCTTTTTTGCCAAAACATTGCAGTCTGGGATTCCCCAACACAGCAAAGAACCTATACTTACTTAACAATACTATCAAAAGTTTTCTATTAAAGACTAGTTGTTTCTTGCTGTATTACTTTTTTAGCTCCTTTTGTTTATGTGCTGGAATCGCTACATCTGAACTTCAAGGCAGATGCTCTTTCATTCCAGTGTTCATGATGCTCAGATACGCAGCTTGCAGTATGTTATTATTTACTGGTGTGAGGCGTCACCTTCCCCTTAATTACTTGCCTTTAAAAGTAGTATCAGGTGTGCCGAGCAAGCAGGAAAGGAGCTATGATATGCTTAAACAGGTCCTGAAATTTCAATTGGTTTAGAAGCAGTAGTATGGGATTTATTAAAGACTTTGTCTATATTGTAAGAAACTTGTAGTATTAGGCTGTGTTAAAATTTTGTGATTCTACACTCTACCCAATATTTTTGTTTAATTTCTGTGCATTTTGTTGTGGCATCCTTGCATTTTTCCTTGCACGCTGTTGTTTTGTATAAATTGTCTAATTTACCAGGTTTTTTGTAAATTCTAGTTCTATCCTCTAGAGCATTTAAAATCCTGCTTGCTATCCATCAGCCACAGATTTTTTAAAGCTTATGGTTTCTTCTGTCATTCAAATATCTTTTCTTTTAGACCCTGAAAAACAGCATGGCCAAAACAACCCCCTGTGGAACTCCCCAGCTGAAATGATTAATAATGATTCCTCGTTACTGAAAGTAATTTTTTCAAACAGTTGGTGGCTACAGTTGATTCACATTTTGCTGGTCTGCTTAAAAGAATGTAATAGCACACACCCCCTACATCCCCCTTAATGAAAATGTAATTATATAATACTTCCTTTTATTCTCATTATGGAAAAGATCATGTTTTAGCAATTTATAAATAAATTTGCCTTACAGAGTCAAAAACATAAAAAAAAAATTCCAGAAAAGGTAATTCTGTCATTATTAGCACCATTTATAAACAGTATGTAACTTCCTCAAGCTGAACTGACATTGACATTTGCTTTCAGCACCACATTGGTAATTTTAAAGTCAAAGTTGCAAGTAGCTTGTCACTTTAGTTACACACTCCTGCATAAATTGTTATCTATAAAATCTGTACCATGGGTTAAAAATTTATATACAGGTATCTGTAAACATTATAGTGTAAATATGCACACCTTAATAACAAAAGCTTCTTTATATGCCTATGATTAAATTTTTTTTTTAATAGAAGACAAAAATAAGCACTTCTGGAGAGATTCTATGTCGTTTTCAAAGTAAGAATGGTTTGTATCAGTTTAGTCTAACATCTTTCGTGTTTGATTCAGTTCTCAATAACAATTTGAAATCAGAGAAGTCAAACATATTCTCACATGAAAGTGCTGAATTCCAACAGGACTTAGATAAAAAGCTGTTCTGTTTTTTTTTTTTCTCATGTTGTTGTATGGGTCTTCAAACTTGCAGATGTTCACAAGAAGTTCTGGATACCCAGTTACGTTACCATCAATTATGTTCATTTTAACATGAAGTTAAAATTGAGATTATTAATTTATTAACAAATGTATAAAATGCTAATTACCTTTATAGGAACAGAACATAAGCTATGTTTTGCTTATTTATAGACATATTAATTTAAATTAAAATCTCAAACCTGAGATGAACTTCACCTTCCAAACACCCTCTGCAAATCTTAACCATTAAAAAAAACCCTAAAATTATATCTTTATCAGAAAACACACCACAAAAACTTGGAAAAATAAACAAAAGAGTAAGTCTTACTTGGCCCAAGCCAGAAAATCATGCTGAGTATAAATAGTATAAACTATACAGTAGTATTAACTTAGTGGTGGACCTTGTGAAGAATGGATATAAAACCTAACTGGTTACACAATTTACAGCATCCAGCAGAATGTTATAATGCTATTTCATACTAACAGAAAATTGACTTCATTCTTCTATAAACTAACAAACAATCAAACAAGTAAAAAGTTCATCAAATCTACAAGCAAAAAAAAAAAATTCTGCAGCCTAAAAATTTTAAGAAGACGTGTTATTTTCAGTTTCACACGAAGTCATATGATGAGATGAATGAGGGGTAAGATGCTTAGCCTTTTAAATGTAGTAGTTCCCTTCATTATGTCCATTTAAAAATGTAGTTATATTAATATTGCTTATATTAACAGCCCAGTTTTGGTGTTTCATAGAACCACAGAATATTTAGAGTTTGAAAGGACCTCTGGAGATCATTCAACCCTCCTGCCAAGGCAGACTCACACAGGGGCATATCCAGGTGGGTTCTGAATGTCTCCAGAGAGGGAGACTCCAAACGTCCCTGGCTTAAAAAAGTTCATTGAGTCCAGCTCTTCAGGGAATGGCCCATACAGGGACGACCTTGGCATTATTAGCATCACGCACAAACCAGTTGACCTCATCTCATGGTGAAGCCTATTCAGCCTTGAGGAGAGATGACTGAGAGACAACCACATCAATGTGTATAAATATCTAAAAGGCAGATGTCAAAAGGATGGACCAGGCTCTTCGTGGTGGTGTCAATCAATAGGACAAGAGGCAATGGGCAGAAACTGATGCACAGGCAGTTCCACCTGAACATGCATTACTGTGCAGGTGACTGAGCACTGGAACAGGTTGCCTAGAGGGGTTGTGAAGTCCCTCTCAGCAGTGATATTCAAGAACCATCTGGACACAATCCTGTGGAATGTGCTCTGAGATGATTCTGCTTGAGCAGCACCCACTGCAGTCCCTTCCAACCTGTGATTGTCACCAGTTCTGCGGTTCTGTGTTTCTGTGATTCTGTGAACTAGAGGGGCAGGATGACCCCCCTCAACCTGCTGTCCACAATCATTTTGACACACCCCAGGATACCACTGGCCATCCTGGCTGCAATGGCACTGCTGGCTTACCATCAACTTGTGACCCACCAAAAGTTCCAGGTTCTTCTCTGTAGACCTGTTCTCTAGTAGGTCAGCTCTGAACCTATACTGGTACTTGAGGTTATTCCTCTCCAGGTGCAGGACCCTACATTTCCCCTTGTTGAACCTCAAAAAATTCTTCTCCATGCAACTTGCCAATCAAAGTCCCACTGAATGGCAGCACAACCTTCAGNAAAATATAGAAGTTACAATCTAAGGCACCAACATTAGAACAGAATACTCAGGAATCTCCATCACTTCCCCCATTGCCTAGTGCAGTACAGAGCTATAATTCAGGGTAGTCTGGTATGTAACAATACAATTACCTCTTTTAGTTGCTTTCAGTGAAAACATATTCTTCATAAGAAGAAAGAGAAAGAAGGAGAGAGAGAGAGAGGGAGAGGTGTCACCAAAAATTAAAAAAAAGAAAAAAAAGTTGTAAGAAACATTATTCTTTTTAAAGAATTTAAATTAATGTCACTGAAATCTAACCTTGTAAAACTCTGATTTATGCTAAACCAAAAGCAATGATGTCCTCTTACACAACACCAGACCTTTCAAAGGACTCTGTAACTGTCCTATATTTTGTTATTGTTTAGGATAAGAGAACAAAATAGTAATAACATAGAATTTCTAAGGACATGAGAAAAATCAGAACCAATTGCAGGTGTGCACACCACAGTCTCTCATGAGACTGCAGAATAGACAAGATGCATTTGTTTTATGATCCCTTGTACTGTGCCCAAGGTTGTATCAAGAAATATTTTTCTTGTAATTTTCATTCATGGAGATNCATGCCATGAGCAAACTTACTGAGGGTGCAATTCATCCCTTCATCCATGTCATGGAAAGACAAGCTGAATATGGCTGGATCCAGTATTGTTCCTTGGGGAACACCAGTAACTACACCAGCCTGCAAATGGATTCTACTGCATTGATCACAACCCTCAAAGCTCTGCCATTCAGCCACATTGATGCCTTCTCCAGCTACCTAGAAACAGAGACTAGACCAGAGTTAGGGAATAAAGGTAGGTAATTATTTGAAAGGCCTTCAAAGGTACCACCCTGGGGAGCCAGAGGGTACTTCCAAAAAGGACCCCAAGATGGACGACAGGTCATGAGTTCTTTACACTGTTATAGGTTTGGTCCTTTTGCATATCAGCATAAATTCACCAATTAAAACCTTAGCTTTCTTCAATTTCTCGACCTCTCTCATGGTCCTAATTTCCACCTTTTGTGCCTAGGACAGCCTGAGTGTCCTTGAATAGCAAGCTCAGAGAAGCTTTGTTGTGTCTATCTGGCTTATGAGAGCAGCTAACAAGCTGCAAGAAACTTCAGACTTATACACTAGGCAATACAGGATTTATAAAATATAGAAGTTACAATCTAAGGCACCAACATTAGAACAGAATACTCAGGAATCTCCATCACTTCCCCCATTGCCTAGTGCAGTACAGAGCTATAATTCAGGGTAGTCTGGTATGTAACAATACAATTACCTCTTTTAGTTGCTTTCAGTGAAAACATATTCTTCATAAGAAGAAAGAGAAAGAAGGAGAGAGAGAGAGAGGGAGAGGTGTCACCAAAAATTAAAAAAAAGAAAAAAAAGTTGTAAGAAACATTATTCTTTTTAAAGAATTTAAATTAATGTCACTGAAATCTAACCTTGTAAAACTCTGATTTATGCTAAACCAAAAGCAATGATGTCCTCTTACACAACACCAGACCTTTCAAAGGACTCTGTAACTGTCCTATATTTTGTTATTGTTTAGGATAAGAGAACAAAATAGTAATAACATAGAATTTCTAAGGACATGAGAAAAATCAGAACCAATTGCAGGTGTGCACACCACAGTCTCTCATGAGACTGCAGAATAGACAAGATGCATTTGTTTTATGATCCCTTGTACTGTGCCCAAGGTTGTATCAAGAAATATTTTTCTTGTAATTTTCATTCATGGAGATGTGCTATTGAGTATGAAAACAGATTTTTGTAAAAATCTTTTTACTGTGAAGTCTGGAAAGACAATTTTAACAGTTGAAAATTATATTAGAGTCACCACAATTTTAACTTTTCATATAAACTGTAATTATAAAAATCAGCATATCGGGATTACATAATACTGACAGGTGGCATGCAGTACTCCTAAAGCAACTATTGAAAATATTAACCATTGCAGCTGGACAGGTATCTTCTTTATTTAGCTAAAATGTTTTTTGTTTTTATATTTTAATAAATGAGAAACTTTATTACATCACATCATAAAAGCCGTAGATCTGTAGATGAATGAAATATGACAGTTAAAGGGAAAAGTAGAAGGATTTGGAGTCAAGGAGTATAAGGGGAACTGTTACCTATTACTCACAACTGCCAACTTGATTTTTTTCTTGATGCACCTTCCAGTTAAACCAATGATTAAGATATCCTATTTGAAAGCAAAAATGCACTTCTAATACAAAGGGGCTAATGATTTGTCTTCTGAAAGTTTACTTTACAGAATGTGAATGTCAAAGGCTAGGATTCATTTAAATATGTAAATAAGTGAGAAAAACGTTTTGAAGAACTCAAAATTAATAAACAGGCTTGTCTGTTCTCATGTCACAGTTTGCTTTTTTGCAATTAACAGAGAAAAATATCAAGTAAAAATCTAGTTATAAATATGCCTCAGATTATAATTATTGTTAAAGAATTAAAAATACTGGAAAAAATGCGAAAATTCTGTAAAAACCTTTTAGCTGTATACCTGAAATGCTTTTTTATGTATTTCTCTTAGTGATGAGCTACAATATTTGAATAACTATAAAATATTTTACTTGGCAAATCACACTCAAAGAAAAAAAAATGCACTCCTAAAGTGTAAAAATTTTTAATATGTACTTTTCTCTGTACTTTTCCATTGTGACCTTGAACATTAAGGAGCTCTCAGGAGCTCTTCTACAAGATTAATGGCTTATGACATTGGACATCTTAGCATTCTCTTGTCTCAACTGAAGGAGGAAGATACATAATGATGGACCATACCATAAAATGGGTATATGTTCTTCATCTGTGAATAAATAATAATAACAACACACTGGACATCACTGTATTTGATGGAACATGTAACATATCACTTTGCTCATTTATGATGAGCACAAAACAGTCGAGAAGACTGCAACTTTTACCACATTCTCATTAGGAGAGCTAGAAACTAAAAATTGGTTTTTATGGAGTTGCTATCAGTGGGGACTTGGAGATTGCTCTGTGTGAGAGCAAATGACTGGCAGTTTGTAGGTCAAAAAACTGACAGTGTTGTCCAATTTGCAATGTACTTAAACTTCTTTTTCATTTGGGAGTGTAGGAAATAGGATGGCTGGTTTGCGGGAAAAGCATACAAGAAAATGTTCATGGCATTATTGTGGTTAATGAAGAAGTGTGGATTTTTTGTATTTTTTTATCAAACAGGCACAGAGTGAACAGATCAGTGAACAGAACATATCTGTGTTGTATTCAGTTCACAGTAATTATGAAATGTATCTCTAAATCCCCTGGTAATGACTGAAATTTGGATTTTCCTCATCCCAGACCTGTCATGATGCCTTTTGAGGAGCAAATAAATCTTTCTCTGAACAAACATACATGTCAAACCCCCTCAAATTACTGTGCAGCAGAATTCATTTCTTTTCAATGTCTCTTACATTTATGATTCATTATTTGTCATGATGGGAAATTAAACCCATCACTATTTGCATCTACTGTATATATTTCAGGTATGACAAGGAAGATTTTTGTTCCTTTATTAGAGTCAAAGACCTAGGTTTTTGTCCTTATGTTATGAAGCCTTCTTGAAAACACTATTGAGGTGAAGGAATGATTCACTAAGTGGCACTATCTGATTAGTGAAATGTTCTTTGATCTGGAAAGAAAAGAAGCAATAGACAGAGTTTTTCACATAAACAGCGTGAACTTTGCTGTTTTTTGAGACATCTGAGGCAGGAGACTAGCAGGTGACTGAAACCTTGGTGACAGTAGCTACTTGGCATTAGACAGGGAGAGAATCACAGAGACTGGCCTAGAGCCACATTATCAGTGTATGCCTGCTGCCTAACATACAATGTGGTAGATAGCAAAAGCAATGGTTCTCTAGCAACATGCATCCACAGGCGTCCAATGCTCTGCTGAGATGGAGCCAAGAGAGCACAGATGTTGGCAACCCAACCAGATGCAATACACTAGTGATTAGCGTGAGTGTCCTGCTCCTGGGACTCTGGTGCTGTGTCTGGGCAGGTCACAGCCACTGGGCCTTGGCTCGTGTGAATGTGAAGTGTGTGACCTGGCTGTGGAACAGAAATGTCAGAAAAGAAACCACAGTTTACCAGATGTAAGTATCCTGCTCAGGAAATTAACATCTGATGATGTCTCTGAGCAAGCAGTGCTCTTCTGTTCCTACAGCTGTACCATCAATACTCTGAACCACAAAGAAAGTATTAGAGACAAAGCAGTCTGCTCCTCACATATGCTCAGTAGGGTTCTAACATCTCCAAGGAGGAAAATTCCACAATTTCTCAAAGCTACTTATACTAGAAGTAAATCACACTTAAATGAAAAGCTTTTCCTGATATCCAGCCATTATTTCTTGTGTTATACTTTTTCTTTTTTTTTAAATACTACCTTTAAGCAATATTGGGCAGAGCTCAGCTTTGTCTGTTCCCTTCTATCAGGTATGTGTACACACGAGTAAGGGCCCTGCACTATGGTATCACACCAATAAGGGCCCTCCAAAATGCTATTCCTTCCCAGAATTAAAAGACCCAGTTCTGCAGCCTGTGACCCAAGCTTGTGCTTGGATCCTCATATCACTTTGGTGGACTCCTTGGAAGTCTCTACAGTAGGTCAGTGTCTTCTGCAAAGGAGACTTAAGCTGGGTACAGTACCTAGGTCTCAGATAGCAGAGCAGGATTTTCCCCCAGATCTGCTGGCTGGGAACTTGGTAGTCCAGCCTGTGATATGGCTGTGGCTTCACTGTTGCCTTGGTGTCCTGCTCCCTGAGGGCCACCCTGCCTTGGGGTGTTTTCTGCTGCTCAAAAGCATTTGTCTCTGACATGTTCTGCTTCTATGCTTTATCCATTGCAGAGGCTGAACTTTACATTTGCTTTTGTTGAATACTGTCATTAACACTTTGGGAAATTAAGAAATTAATTCTTAATTTACATAGAACACTCTCATGAAGCTCAGCATAGAACAGTGTAATTTGGAAAAGACCCCTAAGTTCACTGAGTCCAGCTCTTAACCCAACACTGCTAAGTCCTCAACTAAACCAGCTCCCTAAGCACCACATCTACACATCTTAGACACCTTCAGGGAAGGTGATTCCATCACTTCCCTGGGAAGACATTTCCAATGCTTGACAAGCCTTTCCATGAAAACTCTTTTCCCAGTATCAAGTCTAACCTTCCTTGATGCAACTTGAGGCCATTTAGTCTTCTCCTATCAGTTGTTGCTTGGGAGAAGAGACCAAGCTCCATGCTGCTACAGCCTCCTTTCAGGTAGTTGCAGGGCAATAAGGTCTCCCCTCAGCCTCATTTTCTGCAGGCCAAACAATCCCAGCTCCCTCAGCCCTTACTCATAGGATTTGTGCTCCAGAGCCTTCTCCAGTTTCATTGTCCTATGGACACACTCCTTCACCTCAATGTCTTTCCTGCGGTGAGGGGCTCAAAACTGAACACAGGATTTGAGGTAGAGCATCCCCCCCCTCCAGTATCAAGTACCAGAGGAAGATCACTGCTCTGGTCCTGCTGGCCATAGTGTTGCTGAGACAAGCTGGGATCAACCAATAAAGATATTAAACAGGAATGGCCATGATTCAGTGTACATCTAGTATTTGATCACCTTATCATTTAAATAGCATTCATTACACCACATAACTGTACTTTACCGATTTTTAAGTTGCATTAAAATTTACCAACTATCCAACAATAAGTGATGCTCCATTTTTTAATTTCATTCACATAGCTGACTAGCTTTTCACTTTAATAAACCTTGATTACAACCTTGAATATTTTCTTTTATTGTTTTTAGACCTAACAGCATTAAAAGTTAAAGTTTTGTCGAGAGGTAAAGAAAAACGATCCTCATTCTACATAAAATGATTATGCAGGTCTTCAGCTTTTCTGCGGCTCATGAGAGTAGGGATTCTGATTTTAGCATCTACAGAAGTTTTACCAGCCTTGCCTGTAAAATTTGAAATTTAGATGCAAGATTTTTCCCAAATAATATGTTCCAAGAGAATGTGAATTCTAAAGCAAGTAGTTATCTCAGAATGCATTCTTCAGCACGATACCATAAGTATAAATTATCTAATAATGGGAAATAGATTTACTTTAAAAAGTATTATATATGTACAATTTTGATATATATTCATACTGAGAACAATTGACAGAACAAGTGGCAAATGCTGTGCTTCCATCTTTTATGTCAAAGCACACATAGAATTCAGTGAAATAAATATGTCTACACTTCAATTACATGATTTAGTAATACCTTGATCTGAACTAGAAACCAACAGCAGATGTCTGAAAAGTATTTCCCACTATCAATCCACAAGTTCTATTGTATCTGTCAAGGAATGAGAGGATAAGAAACCTTTTATTTGTGTGTGAGTGAGGGTGGGTGATGACAAGAAAGAGAAAGGGAGAGAGTGCCATTAAAACAGAGTATAACATAACCATTCACTGGAGGCTGAGACAGCAAATTTTCCATCAGAACCCCACCAGTAAGAAATTATAGATAATTTCCAGGTCAAAAGTCAAAGAAAGCATTCAGAGTTCCTGGGTGCAAGAAGACCAAGCTACTTTGGAATTCTTTCTAGAAACTGTGTATATACCTCTTTGCTTCCCAGAAATCTTCCAACTCTCTTGAAATGCATTTAGGAAAAATGCTTGGAAAGATGGTTCATGATGCTTAACTTGCGCCCCTTTTATACACATTCTGTGCCAACTTTGGGATTATTTACTGTAGAGATTACCTTGAAGAAAGAAAACTTCTAAATGTGAAAAACAGTGCTCAAAATTTGATTCTACTGATTCTGTTGTGTTGTGTTATCTGATACTATTACTCAAAGTTTGTCTGTATCTTACACCAAGCTCCTGAGGGATTTATTGTCACTGGGAAAACAAAAAAAGGTATGAGTTTTTTTTCACTACCGAAGTAAAAGATTTAAATATCAGAGGGGATAATGATGTTAGAATCTGATCATGTCTGAAGTTAGCAGTATGTTCTATTTGGAAATGAACGTATTTGTTTTTAATTACAAAAATACTTTTATTTCTTTGCTGAAGAACTTCAATTCATTTACTACGTGATATTCTGATAAGAGAGGGAATATGGTCCTGTTATTACAGAGCAGGAGAGTTGTTCACTTAAATCATTCAAATCATGTTTTTGTCTTGCAGTCTCCTCATTGTCAAACTGAGATTAATGTGTGTTCTGTTGCTTCAAAGATGAAAAGTTGTGAAATGCTTTCTGTTTATAAGCATTACAAGTATTACAATGTATTTTATTAGAGCAGAGATACATTTTTCCATCCAATTTCTCTTCATTAGTGGAAGAATCTAAAAAAACAGAGACAGTTTAAAGAATACTTTAAAATATTTCTGTTGCTCTGGGGTTTGTAGAGAAAGCACTTAAAAAACAGGGAATGACATGTATATCTGTCTACCCATATCATTTTCAGATGGGATAAGGAGACCATGCAGTCTGACACAGATTAAAAATTTGAGATGAAAAGTAACCCAACCCTAAGAAAGAAGAGGTAACCTTTTTTAGAGATAACCATAAGAAGAGGTTGTAGAGGGTACCTATTTTTTTTCTATGCAGTTGTTTAATAATCTACTGCAGCATTTTTTGTGTTACAAACAAACCCAGTCACACAAATTTAGGACAGTTTATGTCTTCTTAATTAGGAGATAAGGCAGTAAAGATAAAGTAAAATGACTGAGTAACACATAGAATATCGCAAGTGGATGAGTCATCATCTCAAGAGACAAACATTTATAAAAATACTTAAGATCTTAAGTGAATCAAGCAGAAGAGAAAAAAAGGAAGAAAATGGAATATGTATAACATGCACACATTAATGTTATACTATCATGCAGGTCAACAAGTTTCTGCAAATATACATATTTGATTTCTCAGAGACGGTACTTGTGCAAGTGAAAATGAAAGTCATCAGAGTTTCAAAACCAACT
>VYZQ01000773.1:28428-38681 GCA_013400655.1 Mystacornis crossleyi
TTTTTTTTGTCATAACTCTCCTTATTTTTACAATAGTGAGGTATTCCTCCTGAGTTCACTGTTCAGTGATTCCTTCGTGCAACCTGGTTTTGGACATCTTAGTTACATACCTGTAGGCTTGCCTATGTTGATTTTAAATGTCAAATTAGCAGATCTGATCTTCAGACACAACAATTCTTTTGTCATGTTTTCCACCACTGACAGCTGTTTCATGAAGCTGTTCTGATTTATTAGTTCCACGACAATTTCATCAGAAATTGCCACAGTGTGGAAGGTTATAGATAGTCACCTCATTTTAAACACTCTATCAAAGATTCTCTTACTGTGGAAGATTTCAGCTGATCATTTCTCAAAATTTTAAAATAACCAATTTGGCAAATATGAGTTTGATTGAAGGCTTTCATTAAGGGAGGGGTTTTTGATGATGTAATTTTTGGGTGGTATAATTTAAATACATAGTTTGTGTATCACATGTTTAGATTTTACATGGTCTTTTATCTGGTTTTTGTATGCTTTATTTTTTTAATGTTTTTTTTCCTTCTACTTACCATGGAACTGTTGTAGTGAGACCTAATTTGAGCTTGTGCAACCTAAGTGTATCTCTGCCACTTTTCAAGTTTCCAGAGTAAGTTGTTTATGTTTTCAAATACTATTTTTTAAACCCCCATTTCTGAAGTAATTCTTAAAATTTATATATGCTAAAATGCAAAGTGCCTAAAAGAGAAGCTGTAATACAACATTTTACTCTTTCTCAGGTCTTTTGTATTCTCCTTCTTAATGATGTCCCAGCCCAGACTTCATTTGCTATCCCATTTAAATGTTGTGCATCAATATTTTTTAAGTATTTGAAAAAAACTGCTTTAGTTTTAAGACCTAACAGCTGTGAATGAATCCTAGAAAAGCTAAATACTGGAAATTACTGTGAGTGAATTTAAACCCATCTGATATCACATTCACGTAAGCATAGGTCAGCAATTATAACTCAGCCATTAAAACTGTAGGTATATGTAGAAGCAGTATCAGACATAAAAGTCTTGGTATCAAAGCACTTCTGTTAGAAACATGAAGAATTACCTGCTTCATAGTGTTATGTTTATATATCTATCCTGTGCCTTATTTTAATTTATTTTAGCCACTAGGTACATGGACGTATACTACTTTTAATGTATCTTCAGAATGTAGAACAAAGCACTCCCTTTTTGTGTATTTCATATACAGAGCAGCATTAGAAATATTAACACAGCATTAAACAATAAACTCACTTTCAAAGATTCTGTAACTCTCCTTTTGGACATGAGGTTTAACAAGAGCAAGGTGCTGTACCTGAGTCAGGGCAATCCCCAGTATCAATGAATGTTGGGGGAGGAACAGATCAAGGACTTAGGGGTACTGCTTGATGAGAAGCTAAACATGACCCAGCAATACACACCTGCAGCCTAGAAAGCCAATCATATCCTGAGTAGCATCAAAAGCAGTGAAGAGTGGAGTGAGAACAATGAGAGAAACAACTGTGCAGACACCAAGGCCAGTGGAAAAAGAGGGGGAGGAGGCGCTCCACATGCTGGAGCTGAGATTCCCCTGCTGCCTGTGGTGCAGACCATGGTGGACCAGAGAGACTGTACCTGCAAACCGTGGAGGAGACCCATGCTGGAACAGTTGGATGCCCGAAAGAGAGCTGTGAGCTCATGGAAAGCCTGCACTGGAGCAGGCTCCAGGCAGGGACCTGCAGACCTATGTAGAGATTAGCCCACGCTGGAGGCAGTTTTCTGGTAGGAACTGTGACCCTGTGAGGGAGGTCCCTGTGAGGGAGTTCCTACCAGTTTTCTGGTAGGAACTGTGACCCTGTGAGGGAGCAGGCTGTTCCTGAAGAAGTGCAGTGCAAGGAAAAGTGACACACATTGGAGGTATTTGAGGAGAACTGTTCCCTGTGGGATGAACTCACACTGAAGAAGTTCGTGCAGAACTGTCTCCCATGGGAAGGACACCACACTGGGGCAGGGGAAGAACTCCTCTCCCCGAGCAGCAGCAGAAACAATGTGTGATGAACTGACCATAACCTCCATTCCCTGTCTCCCTGAGCTGGAGAAGGGGGAGGAAAAAGAGCCTAGGAAGGAATAAGGAGTGGGGGGAAGGTGTTCTTAAGATTTATTTTACTACTCACTCTCCTGCTCTAATTTTGTTAAATATAATTTATTAAAATCAATCAATATCCCAAGGTGAGTGTGGTTTGGCTGTGACAGTAATTGGTCAGTGACCTCTCCTTGTCCTTATCTCACTGCATAAGCCTTTCATTACATTTTCTCTGCCTGTCCAGTTGCAAAGGAAGTGATAGAGAAGATTTGGTGGGTGCCTGCATCCAGCCATGGTCAACCCATCACACTCACTCTGCTTCCTGCCATCTCACAGCATTGTTCCTAATTACACTCTCCAGTTTCACAATTCCTTACTTGGGCCCAGAGAAGCAGCAGGACTCCTGAAGATGATGTCAAGTACAAATTGGTAGGTATTTTATGAATACAGAACTATGACTAGGAATTAGAGTATGCTTTTCAAGTAAGAACTACATGTAGGTAGGTGTTCACCTGAAAAATATCACATTCTCTCCTTGTCCTTCCTCCTTAAACTGGTTTAGGAAGGAGAACCTGAGATGTGATATTTCCATGTTTTCCTCATGTACCTGTTTATTGTGATCTTGTTTTTCTTGGAGTTCAACCAGCTGCTCTCATTGTTCCATGGGATTCAGTGCTTATATCATATGAAGAAGATAAACACTAAGCATGCTAATGAAAAGCTACTGGAACTGAAAGCCATGGGTGTGACAGATATTGTGTTTTCAGTAGTGAAAGATACTTTAATTAGAATAGTATTTTGCTGTGAAACTTTACAATTATAGTAAATAATTATTCTGCCTACTTCTGTCTTCTATCTAGTATTTTATAAAAATAATACTCATTTTAATGCAATTTTTTAGGAGTTCCTCATATTTCTTCAAGCTTCTTCTATATACTGAATTTATATAAGAGGTACAATACAAAAAAGAGTTTTTGTTTTTTTCTGGAAGGAAGTCAAAGGTTATAGTTAATACACAGGAAGGTTTCCTCTTCTCACCCCAGCACAATCATTCCATATATCACTAGAGACTTTTGGCACATTTTTTTTGAAACAGAAAAATGCATGGTGTATGATTGACATCCAGTTCTTTCAGATGATTCAGTGACAAATAAGAAGCTACAGCAGTTTAGTCTGAGGTGTCTGTTAAAAATCACAAGATCTAACTTGTTAGAGAATCAGCCCATTTCCACTCTAATACCTAAATTTATCTTCACACAGTGTTTGCATGAATAGAAAACAACATGTCATAAATGTGCATTAGCAATTAATAAATGAAGATGCCTTGCATTTTTAGTACCACAGCAAAGCAATATTGTGCTGGAATTTTCATTATTATTCATGCACTATATTCTTTACATATGATAAAACAGAATTTGTTTGGAATTTCCAAGTAGACCTTGCTGGGAAGATTATGGTGCAATAAAAGAATTATTCATTGTTTTCAATGTTTTCTAATGTCTTCTCATTTCTTCAGGCCCTGTGAATAGCACCATTTCGATTAATATGCATTTCACTGTTTATAAGTAGCAGTTTTTTGCTCAATAAAACATATGCAAGACCTCTTCTCCAGGCTTAACAGACCAAGTGACCTGAGCCATTCCTCACACTTCTTCTCAAGGCTCTTCACCATCTTTGTTGCCCTCCTTTGGATGCTTTCTAATAGCTTAATATCTTTCTTATATCGTGGTGACCAAAACTGCACACAATAGTCAAGGTGAAGCTGCATCAGTGCAGAGCAATTTTTTTACCTAGAGTTAAGTGAATCTTTGACAGTATTTCCCACAGCCTTCTCTTGGAGAAACAGACTGCTCACAGGCAAAATGTTGTACTGGGTAAAAAACTGGTTGGTGGGCAAGCTAAAGGAGTGGTGGTTAATGGAGTTACATCCATTTGGTGGTTAGTCAGAAGTGGTGTTCCTCAGGGCTCAGTACTAGGATCAGCCAAGTTTAATAACTTTACCAATGTCCTGGATGAGGGCATCAAGTTCCACTTCTGTCAGTACGTAGATGACACCAAACTGGGTGGAAGTGAAGATCTGCTGGAGGGTAGGATGGCTTTGCAGAGGGGTCTGGACAGGCTTGATCAATGGGCCAAGGCCAGTGGTTGTGCCAGGGGAGATTTAGATGGAACAATGTGAAGCACTTCTTCACCAAGAGGGCAATCAAACACTAGAACATGCTTCTGAGAGTGGTGGCCAATACCCTGAGCCTGCCAATATTCAAGAGGTTTTAGGACAATTCCCTTAGTAATGTGCTTTAACTTTTAGTCAGTCCTGAACTGGTCAAGGATTTGGACTCGATGAATATCATGGATCCCTTCCAAAACTGAAATTTTCTATTCTATTCTATTCTATTCTATTCTATTCTATTCTATTCTATTCTATTCTATTCTATTCTATTCTATTCTATTCTAATTTCATTCCTTTCGATTCTATTCTAGAGAGAAGCTGAACTAATTTCTTGTTTGCTAGCCATTTTCAGAAAATACTTCATGCTTCTTGACACTGTTGCTAGAATATTTTAGTTTATATCTTTCATCTTTTGCTATGATGCAGACATTAGACTGCCACTCAGTGACCACTGTTATACATTTGGTCTCACAGTACCTAACCAATGCTACAATTTGGTTTCCAGAGTTCTTCAAAGATTTTGTTTTTGAGGGTTTTGTTATGTTTCACTGTGGTAGCCCACCCCTTAGAGGGGCCGGCCCTGAGGGTAGAAGTCCTCCCCCAGGATGGAGTGATAGACTTCTCCTAGGATATGTTAA
This sequence comes from Mystacornis crossleyi, assembly GCA_013400655.1. NCBI lineage: Eukaryota > Metazoa > Chordata > Aves > Passeriformes > Timaliidae > Mystacornis > Mystacornis crossleyi. The sequence goes on from VYZQ01000773.1 coordinate 33,307, forward strand.
GATAATGTACCCAGTTCTGTTCCCCTGATTGATTTTTTGTCCTCCCTACCCCCTTATCGCTTATGTATCTATGCCCTAGAATGTTCTCCCTTCCCCACTTCCCCATTGGCCCTTGTTCCTTAGTCCCTCCCTTGCGGTATACCTATTGGTTCCCTAATCCTAGTCCCACCTATGTACCACCCCTGTGCCCTCAAATCATTGGTCCTGATCTTCTCCCCACACCCATATAAAATCCTGTGTCACCCATTGTTCCCTGGCATTGTCATCGCCCTGGTCTTCCTCCCTGGAAGCCTTTGTGATGTGGCCGCAGTAAACCCTGTCGTGGAAAACCATGCGGAGACCCTTCCTGGCTCTTTTGTCGTCCACCTGTGGGTGCCGGCTGCTTTGGTGGCTGGAGGGGGATGTGCCTCTCTCCCTTCCTTCGAGAGCCTGACCCTTCGTGGGAGACTCGGTCTCTGAAGGGGATCGGCTGGGAAGCTATGCCCGAAGAGGATTGGCCAGGAAGTCTTGGCACATCTCACCTCGCCAGCTGGGGTGTAGCGGCCCTACCAGAGCAGCTCACTATTTGAAGTCACTTTTGGGAAGGTTGCGGCCCTTCCATCGTCGCATGTTGCAACACTTCACTTGCATTTCTCTAGTATGTTTTCTGATTAAACTATCAATTGTTTATTGTCTTGTGCACAAAATTACTAATGTTTGTTCTCTGTGCTCACATTCTTAATTTTTGGGCAAATTAATTGAACATTTGAAAACAAAGAGTGGAAGTCTGTTTGAATAGGTTAATTCAGCTCATTTTAATTTAAATATTTAAATACCTATCTAAGATATTAACATTATCATCATCTACAATGTGAAAAAGTACTTTCTTGTTTTCACATAAAATTTCAATGTCTTTTGGTTTTGATCACTGCCTCTTGACCTGTCACTAGGCACCACTGAGAAGAGTTTGTTTCACTATTCTTTTCTCACCCCTCACTGATGTGTGATGAGATTTGCCTGAGTCTTGTCTTTCGCAGCCTCTCTTCATACATCATGTACTCCAGTATCTTAGTTATCTTTTTGTCCCTTCACTGGACTTTTTCCAGTATGTCCTGGGAGCCCAGCAATTGACAGAACACTTAGATGTGTCTTTCCAGGACTGAGAGAACAGGAAGAATCATCCGCCTTGAGCTGTAGGTAATGCTCTTTCTAATGCAGGACAAGGGGTGTACTTTGCCTTAGAAGCATGATTCTGGCTCATATTCAACTTAATATTCACCTGAGCCCTCATGTCCTTCTCCACAGAGCTGCTTACCAGTTCATCAGCCCCTGACCTGAACTGATGCCTGGAGTTACTGTTTCCCAGATCCAGGGTTTGGCATTTACTCTTTAGTTGAGTTTTAAAGGTTACTGGACTATTTCTCCAGTCTGTCCAGGTGCCTCTGAATGACACACCCATCTGGTTTATCAGCCACTCCTCCCATTTTGGTATCCTCTGCAAACTTGATGGAAGTATATTCTGTCCCAAATGATAGGTCATTAATGAAGATGCTAAACATCCCTCTGTTTGGTAAAAGGAGTGATTATCTCAAAACGAAAAGGGGGGGAAATCTGTTTGAGTAGAGGGTTTTAAGATTAATGTGTTTATTTTGTATTTTACTTGATTTAGATGTTAGGGTGCCCATCTAGAATAATAACTTTATTGTAAGTTCAGGCTGGTTAATTATCTGATGGTGTGCATGCAAAAATTCTATCACACTTCAAATGGTACTATTCTGTTCTGATAGCTAATAGATTAATAATTATCTTTGTTATCTGGTATGAATGAATATACTCCTGAAAGAGACACTCAAATAGAAATAGATATTTTCCCAAAATGTGTAGCCTCATGGAAAAATATCAAAAACTTGAGGTAGGATGGTAAATACAGTATTTTATAACTCAAATAGAAAACAAATAGATTAAGCAATTATATCCCAGTAATATAATCTTTTAAGGTTGTAGAAATTACTATCAAATTGAAGGTGCAAGAACATTTTGTAAAGCTAAACATAGAATAAATCAAGAAATACTTACAAATTTGAAAACTAGTAGGTAAACATTGCTCTCGTCACTAAGTTGAAAACCGTTAAATTAATAATAATTTGTCCTCTTAGGTGTTTAAAGCACAAACATCATTTTTTCCCTCTTTCCATATTTCTGGGGTGAAGAAAGGTCAGAATTGTCCAAAAGCACAAATGCTTGTTCTGGGAGTATTTCAAAGCAAGATGACAGCAGAAGTACTGTAAATCTTACAAGTGGATTTTTTTGTTGTTGTTTTTCATTTGAACTTGCCTTTCCTATTTCGCCCACTAAAACTTTTCTCATTAGACAAAGAAAATTAAGCTAAGTTTTACGCACCATCCAAATCATACAACATTTTTGGTCATGGGCTGAGTTTCTTCTGTTGTGAGTATTGACTTATTTACTCAATTTATTTATATTACTGTATTAATAGTAAGTATGATTAACTATGGCAGGCATTTTATCCTACCTAAAATAAAGGAAAACATGTTTCTGCTCTATTGTAATAGGGAAGCAATATAATCACACTCTCTATCTTTATTTTTATCATTGTAATGCCATCATATGAAGTACATGCATCCTTAATGTGCAAGGGCAGACTTCTAAGATAGAGAAATTAAAACAATTTTCTCCACAATGCCACTGTCAGAACCTAAACCCAGGCTCCTGGGAAGGTGGCAGAGCCTATGCCGACCATCTTTTATATACATGATCTGAAAGAAAGGGGAAGGAAAGGAGCATCTCTCAGAAAAAGATTTGGAAGCTGTCATCCTGAATGATGGATCACAATACTTTTAGGAGAGAAAAATTTCTCCCACCATCAGCCTGGCAGTGATGCTGAAACAAATCTAGCCCAATATTAAACTTTAATGTGTAACTCCTACATGAAATTCCCTTCTCAATAATTTCAATGGAAATGAGTAACTCCAGGAACTTCAGGTTTAGGGGTTTTTTGGGTCACCAGGTCTCCCTCATTTTCCTGCATTCATGTGTTGGAGTGGACTTGTATTCTTGTTTTCATTTGAGGAGGCACACTATGCTTTGAGAAAATGACATCTCATTAAAAATAAGAAATACTTCACTCCTCAGTAGTCTGGTAACTTCTCTGTCATTTCACAGCTCTTCCTCTGAGCTCTGTCTATATGCTGATTATGCTGTTCCAAAATGACTGTCAGTAGGGGAAATGAGTAAGTATTTTGGGACTTGAGCTACCAGCCTTTCTGTTTGAACTTAAATCTGTTGGCAAGGCAACTGGAGGAAAGTTTGAAATTATTTTTTAAAGAAAACAACAATGATAAGATGGTGGCATATATTTTAATCACATTCATTTTTTTTGTGGCACATTGAAAATGCAAAAGTAATCGCTGCTGTAATAGCCTTCCTCATGCTGCAAACCAGCAAACTTGTACAACTGAAATTTCCCCATAATTCTTTATCCTTTCTAGCTGTGAGAGGCAGCTTCCCTAAGTCCTTGGCCTGGAGGTCTGTCAGCAGCAGTTCACAGCCTACAAATCAGAAAGTTAAAAAATGGTAATATTTAAACTGTTGGCCAACTGGTCCATGAGGTTAACATTGCATTACAAAGGGAGAGAATTTTCTCCTTGTCTTTATGTTTCACAGTTTAATTCAAGATTTTTTTGTACTTTGTAAACACTCTCAGCTCATAATTCATCTAATTGTTACTAAATGGTTACTGTCAATTGTTAAATCACAGATATGCTGATGGTTTGCTCTATACACATCTCAGTTTCTATCTCGAAAACAAAAAGAGCTAATTTGATATGAAGAAATAATATTTTTCAGCTAAAAAGCCAAATAGGATTTTTTTATATTTTATGACTTCTTATGTTTAGAGATGCAACTTTGTTTTATCCCTGTTTTCAGTTTCATTCTTAGGCCTTCTTATTCCATTCCTGTTTTTGCTCAAGAAACACAATGCAGATAGTGAGACTAATGTGTCCCCTCTTTCTCATGGATTTCACAAAATTCAGGAAAAATAAGAAAGAAAATTTTGCTATTAATTCTTGCATATAGCATCTCAGAGACTGATAGTTTCCACAGCTCTGAAGGAAATGACTTTTTTATGAGGTTGAAAATAGTGAAATTATCTTTACAAACATTATTGTAAACTGATGGACACCTTTGGAAATTAAAATAACATCTTTGAATTGCACAAAGAAACTGAAGGGGAATAAATAAAGGACACAGGTCATATTCTTGGAAGTAAATTTTCTATCTGATAATAGGAAAGGAAATTATTTAAGATACCGATATTTGAGATGATCTCATTTTGACCACTGTCAAGGCAAAAAGACTGAAGAATAATACGTATTAGCACCAGTAATACAAAATCAGCCAATTGTGGATAGGGAAAAAAATCAAAACCAACACGTTTTCCTTTACTAGGAAGTACTACTGCTGCCCTGAAAGTTTGACTTCTTCCTTAGAGCTTTTCTAATATTTCTGCCATTGTCATGTCTTTCTATCTTTTCTCACCAAATTAAACTAAAGGGATCCTCCTAGTAGGAGCAACATGAGAAAATTTGGAAATATGATCGATAAGCTTCACTGACATAATTAATAAAAAGGAAGGATTTTCTTCATTTAATTTCACTGATCAGTTAAGACAGAGATATAAATTACATGTATCTACCTTCATGTTTCATTAAGTTTAAATTACGGAACAGCATGCCAGTCTGCCTTTTATTCTGTGGATAAGGGGAGATCATTGGATATTTTATGCTTTCACTTTTCAAGATGTTTTTCCTGATCTCCTATAATATCCTTATATCTACATTGGTGAAATATGGATTAGAAGGGGAAATAAGGATGGTTGGAAAATTGAGAGGCCAAAATAATTGCAATGAACCCAACCGTAAACCAATTAGTAGTGTTGTATCTGAAGGTTTGATGCTACAAGCAAATACTGCTTAATGTCTTCATCAGTTACATGAATCATAATGCCCTTTCAACAAATTCAAGGTGGCAGAGTGCAGTGAGTAGTCAATGCAGGGACATATTCATGCTAAACAGAAGCAGAGGAAAGGCTAGAGAAGCAAGGAGAGAGGAGCTTCATGACTCTTATCAAAACTGAACACAAAATCTGGACCCTGGGCTGGAAAAAGACCTGTAGTGGAATTCAGAGTGTCTGTTTCTTCCAGAGTTGCTGCCTTCAAGTGGAAGTATAAAAGAGAATATAACATGTGATCAAAATTTCTTTACAGCCATTCCAAGGCCTGATGTCCTCCTTCCCCATCCTCAGATTATGAGTGGCCACTTCATTGCTCCCTACATGGAAAATCACTAATAGGAAATAGTCTGAGGGCCACACC
>VYZQ01000774.1:0-13891 GCA_013400655.1 Mystacornis crossleyi
GAGCAGGGAGGGAGGGAGGGAGAAGAAAGAAGACTGTTTACCATCCTGAAAGCACTTCCAACACCCGCCCCGATACACAGCACAACAAAACACCGAGCCAAACTCTGTTTGCATCTGCAGAAGATCAAGGCAGCGCGGCCTGATGGGAGTGCACGTCAGAAAGTTGTTAGGGATGGGGTCATCGCAATCTCAAGCGCTTTGGCTACGGAAGCTTCGGGTAAGCTCTAAATGCTGTTGACTCTCCAAGGTGCAGGTATCATTTCGAGGTAGGTTCCCCCTTCCCCAGCCCTCAGGTAATGAAGCGACATGATCCAGGTTAGTTTCTTGGCATAAGTAAAGTGGTATCTTTGGCATTAAATCTGTATATTTTACCACATAGCAGAAATAGATTTTTTTTTAAGATGATCAGCAGGGAAGTTTCGTAAGGTAAGAAAATAAGTCTCCACATTTTTTTCCCAGTGTAGAGATTTTGATACACAGACTTGATTCCTGCAAAAATGAATGAATAAATGCACCTATGTGCACGAGAGTTTGCAGGACGAAGGCTCTAAACAAATGCACACGAGTGTGCATGTCATTTCCTGTCACACAGCTTGGGTGCTCTAAGATAATGACGTACATGAACCAACAGCCATTTAACACAGCTAAAAAATAGAGCTGGAAAAATCCTTAGTAATGTTTTATTTGTATGGGATGAAGTTATTGGATTAGGCAAATTCAGTGTTCGTTGTTGTTCAGTACAAGAGGTGTTAGTGCAGTGTTTAGGCCTGCTGAGAAATGCAAAAGTTGTGGTTCCAGCTACGAGAGGACCGAGCTGGCTGCGGATCCCTTTGGTCTCCGTGGATTTCAGGAGAAGGTGGTTTTGCCTGCACTGTAGAACACATCACACAGTCGTGATCCAGGACAGGAACTGCTAAATGCTGCCACAGCCAGGGACTGTGCCAGTATAAACTCGGCTTCGGTGGGTGGTGTTGTTCTGGCCAGGGCACAAACCCGAGCCTGAGTCCTTCCCCAGCCTTCTCCCTCCTCCCACACGCCCTTCATCCCCCTCATCCCACCATCCCAGCCCTCCCAGCTGCCTTGTGCAGAGCAGGGAGTTCGACTTGCCATGTCTCTCGTCACACAGGATGGTAATTACTGAGAATACTTAGAATAATTACTTGTTGATTAGCAAGTGAAATAAACCACTCCACAAGTTAAATGCAGATAAATAACAGTGCCAGCAGGACCTGAACTTTTGCATTTCCTGGCTTCAAATGTGCAGCCTTAACAGTGAAATAAGTCTTTTGCACTTAATTAGCCTCATACTTTTCTCCCATCCTCATCACAGGAGCTCGGGAGCTCACACACACATATACTGTGCATTTTCAGGGCCAGAGCCAGCTCCAGCTGATGGAAGATGTGTTCAGTGACCGAGGCTTTCTGCAGAGCACATCTGGTCCTGCCTGCTCAGGGTTACTGTCTGCAAGCCCACACATAGGACTGCTGTGTTTATAAGTCACTTTCAAATGTCAAAGCTCAGTAATTTTTCACTTTATGGGGAAATCAAGCAGGAAAAAAATAAGTTTGTAAATCTCTAAAGGGTTCGGCTTTTTTAATTGCTTCTGAAACAATGAAAATTGTTATTATGCCTAGAAAATTCTCGTGGAGGATGTTTGGAAAAAGCCTGTCTGTGTGGAGAGAAAGGGATTTTAAAGCTGTGTCGTTGCTGTAAATATAAAAATCACTAAAGCAGCAGTTCTAATGCAAAGAGACTTTGCATTAACAATGATCAGTATGTCTTCCAGGGAGAGCCAAGAATTGGACGACAGAATTGATTATGGAGAGTTTACACTCTATTCCAAAATACATAATTAGAGACAAAATATACAGGGCATAGATAGAAAGACATGAAAGCAACAGCCTGTAATTAACAGTGGAAATTAATGTGGAAATCAGCCACTCCATTCTGTAACTCTAACTAATGATTGTAACAAATTGTTAGAAACGAGTTTCTCAAAAAGCACTGGTGAGAACTGTGAATAGCCTCGCTTAGGAAGCAGAATTAACAGATGCTGGTTAAAACTGCATATTGCACCACTTTTCCGAGGAATCCTGATTGGTTTAGCATGGCAACATTAAGGCAAAAGGTGATCAAATGTCAGTTTGGGGATGAGCACGGAGGAGTGGGATGAGTACTGGCACTGACTGGTCGTTCTGATTGGCACTTTGATCCTCTGGGGTCCCCCAGGCAGCCAGCAGAATGCAACCAGCAGTGCTTGTTAACACAGGGTCATGCAAGAGGAAAGCACAGTACCAAACACGTAAAAAAAAATTCCTACAAGGGACACAAGTCTTCTTATTGGCTGCAATGTGGGATCGTCTGGAATCAATCCAGCTGCTACCATGGGCATTATGGCTGTAAAGATCCTGGTCAGGAAAGTACAGACACAGAAGAGATAAGACTGGAGCAAGGGAAAGAAAAAAGCATTCCATGAAAAAGAAAAGAGGCAAACACGATACACGGGGTTACTTTGAATTACAACACAGGACACACTGCAGGGAGAGGGGGATCTGCACCACCCAAGAGAGCGCTCCTCAGTGAAAAACTCTTGTTTAGAAAAAACAGTTACTGCAGCAGTTTCGATTGCTTTTTGGATTTCTAAAAGATACCACTTTCCTGTTGTGAGGCAGCTGCAACCTGGGTTGGATTTCATCAAGGTATGGCCACCTCTAGCAATGCAGAGCAGAGTGCACGTTTTGGTTCCAAGAGACAAACAGGCACAGACACAAAAATGAAGGATGAGGGGGTGTGTTAAGAAGTACCAAACAAGACTCTGCTGGGACTACTGGATATTGGCACAGAAAACGGGGTTAGAGAGGAGCAGCATTACAGTCTGAGATTTTACAAGGGTTACGGTTGATCCTTCCGAGTTCAAAACCAGTACTGCAGGTGAACTCTGGGAATAACCTCCTCGGAAACTGCGCCGTTAAAGGGCCTGTGTGTCTGCTCCAAAAGAGCCCCTGTTACTTCTCATGCACAAAGATGCCAACTGCAGGCAGCTGAACGCTTTTGGGAAGCCTTGCAGCTGCTCTGGCAGGAGCACTTTGGAGCTGGCTCGCAGCAAGACGGGCTCTTTGTGAGGGTTCAGCACTGTCCTGAGCGTCAGGCAATCCATGCAGCGCAGAGGCTGAGAGAGCCGAGTGCTCTGTGGCCAGCCAGCCCCACACACAGCTGCCAGCACACCTCCGGCCGTACCTGGAACACCCTCTGTTTTCCTAAGGATTCTCCTCACAGGTTCTCCCTTGGGCCAAATAGTTTTTTGAACTGTGGACTAATGTCAGTTAAAGACGAAGTTGAAATCGCGAGAGACATTTCACTTGTGAGCAAATGCAGCTCTCCCCAGCTCACTAACTGCTGTTCTGAGGTTAAAATGGAAAACAAATGGGCAAACGCTGTTGGAGCATTAGCAGCAGCCAGGATTTCTATTTTTATGCAACGTGGCACGTCCCGAGCTGCAGAACTGACAGACACACCAGCTTTTGTAGACTGCGAGAATAGGAAGAAAACTCCTGGCTGTTTGAGGCATGACATCAGGGACAAACAAGCACGTAGTCTTAAGGAGAAAACAAAAGGGTGTTTTCTGCTCCAAACAGAGGGAGCATTTTTAATCCTTGGACTTTTCCTCCTCAGTAAAGCCTCCTGGTTACATTATTTCATTAAAACTCTGTCATGTGATGCGGGAGAGACAAATGTACGAGTCAGTGAGTCTGAGATCAGAGCTCAGAGTTTGCCCCAAACGTGCCATCCCAGAAAAAATGCTGATTTCTGTAACTTCTGTTTTCCTTTCTCTGTGGAGTTGCTGCACTGAATCACCTGAGCACATCTGGGGTGGCACAGGCTACACATCCATGTGGCTCCTTCCCTCGACTCTGTGGTGAAGGGAAAAAGGCCACACTGCACAGGCAAGCATAAACCTTCCCTTGAGAGGGCTCCTATCTCTGCACTTCAGCTTTTTGTTTAAGCAGGAGGAAAACTCTGCAAGAGAGGGAAAAGCACCCCCACTTTCCTCTGCAAAGGCACTCTGCATGCAGAGAGCAGCACTGCAAGTTGTCATCACATCGCTGGGTACAGAGTTCATGTGCCAGAGCGTTCCCCAGGCAGCCAAAAGGACCCTGGAGAGGGAGAAGGCAGCTCTGGAGACACCTCCCAGCAGGCAGGGACTGCACTGGGGCAGGAGCTGTTGGGACAGGACAGAAGCTACACTTGGGTTCCTTGGTTTTCCCAACAGTGACATTTCCTGACTTTTTAAAGCCCAAGTCCAGTGTTGACAACACACAGAGAGGAGAGGAGGGAAGGAAAATAAAACCCCGCCAGAGAAATCCTATCCAGACAGGCTGCAAGAACGAGACAAACCTGAAAACCATTACCATCCTTCAGATTACTCAGGCAGACAGTTTTATATTCCCTTATTTAATACGATGGCTAAATGGAGAGAGAGCAGAGTGAAACCTGGGGACAGAGCACGACAGCTAAAAGAAGTAATTTCAGCTTAGGCAGAGTCCAAGCTAATACCTCACCAACATGTGCTCTGCCTTACAACCTCTATTTACATTTTTATGCTGCCTCTGCTTCATCAAAGGCAGCATTGCAAATCAAACATGGAAGCTGCACAACACAAACTGTGTGAGCTGAAACCAGCCGTGCCCTGCGACAGAAAAAGCCTCAAAAAGCTCTAAAAGAAATGTAAAACAAAAGGGAAACTTTACAGTGAAGGTCTTGTGGGACAAAAATTATCATCATTACAGCTGCAGAATGAACACTGAAGTCCAAACTCGAAGTGTGTTTTCTGCTCATGAGAGGAGGGTTTCCCTCAGCACAGGCAGAGAGCTGCAGTCTACTGCAAATAATCATCAGTGCCCTCCTGACTTCGTGGCGTTTTGGGCCAGTCCAGATCTTCCTACAGGATTTACTCTCACAGGGCTCCTGCTATTATTAAACCAGGACTGAAGGTTATGGACATGGGGACAGGGTGGGAGAGTTTTTTATATGGAAACAACTGTTCCAAAATCACTGATGCAGTTTAAAAAGTTCAGCTTCCGGTATCACAAAAATCCAAAGAGTTGCTATAAGGTTAGAAGACTTAACTTGGAATAAATAAATGTACAGGAGGGAGTTTCAACAGAGAAAAGGACTGGCCAGCACTGTGGTTTTATAATTAAGTGATACACTCGTAACAGCACACCTCTGGCAGTAAGCTTTGGTTCCAACAGCAGCAGCAATATTTCAGAAGAAGGTGGGGTTCTTTTAGCCAAGCAAGTGACCATCCTCTCAGCAGCAAATCTGCTCAGCAAACAGAAGGGTTTTGTGCTGCCCACACAGCACAAGTCAGGGTCTAAAGGCATCAGTCAACAGGGAAATGGGCACAGTGAGGTCATGGAAAAATGATAATCCAAGACTGAAAGCTGTCCCAGATCTAGGCAAAAGTTTGGGCCAAAACCAACTGTTGTTTCACATCTGCCAAGTGCTCCTTCAGTGTCTCTCTCATATACAGAAGGAATGTGGTTATCTGAATTTTTAAAGTCGTTAAAATTGTCCTATGCATAAGAAACATTTGGTAGTTGCAGATTATATCCAGCATGCGTAGTAAATACACTACTTACAGTCGTTTGATTCCAGATTCAGGCTGAGTTGAGGGTTTTGGCTGAATTATGGGTGTAGGCTGTGGGGTTCTAGTTTCTTCTTCCATTTCCTCACTTGAAAGAAAGCAAAGATAATTAATGTTCTCCTCCCAAGCCATGGAAGCAGTTTGAGATCTACAGTTCGATCTGAGGTAGCACTGTTGATGAAGGAATGCAAAAAGATCTGTTCAAAACCCATTAAAATCAACTGAAGATTTTTCTATCAACCAAGGACCATCACCTAGAACCGGGTCTTTGTTCAATATTTTCTTCCCACTGTGACAAGGAGAGGGAGAAGAGGAATGGATTGAATAAAAGGTCTAGAATTGTCATTTTGGACCCACTCCTATCCTCATTTTTGAAGTTCAAAATTATTAAATGTTTGTAATCTTTTTAGGATTCAGGGCAGACCTGGGAGTTAGGCAAGGACAGGTTTGAGGTACCAGGTTCAAGCTGAGGCTGTGTTCTTGCAGTCTCTGCACAAACCTTTGCAGAAACATGAGCTTGGACAGAATCTCAGAGCATTTATTGCTTCCAGACCTGCCCTGTGGCTCCCCTGAGTATATCATGCAGCAGCAGAGGAGATGTAACTCACCTTTTGTAATATAAAAGCTCCTCTTGAAGCAAAAACACTCGAGATTTCAGCTCATTCCTCTCGTGAAGGACATCCCGGAGCTCCTGCAGGGTGAATCTCGGGCGATTGGGATCTTTTAAGTCCATTGCCATCTTTTCTGACTCAGAGAGACAATCATCATTGTTTGGTTCTGCCTAGGGAGTGAAACGTGGACTGTAAATTCCCCGTGCGAGCGCACGTCGGAGGAGCTGGAAGCGTTTATCAGAACACTTCCCAGCCTCTTCCTTTCAGCACTATTCAATCCTTTTTTAAGAGAACCACAGCAATTGTAAGAAGAAAAAGAATGCAGAAGAATTTGTTTTTTGTGTTAAAGAGTGTCAGCAGGAACAGCTCGGGGGTCTGATCACTTTGTCATTTCCTGTGCACAGGCTGAGCAGTGACACACACAGGACAGGTCCAGGACAGGCCTGGACACAGGCTCCAGCTTGAGCCACCCTATAGGGGATAAGGTTTTTTTTGTGGAGAAATTCCTGGGGAATCCAAACTGCCAGAAAGTCCCCTGAAAACGTCCAATTTTTGATAAGTCAGTTTAAGAAATTCATGCTATTAACAAGTGCTGTCATTCCTCCTCCTCCATATCTTTCCTCCAGATATGGGTCTGAGCTGATGTTTCTTCTTTTGGTTGTATATTTGCCCCACATCTCTGCCCAAATAAACTGTTTTTGCTAGATTTGGCTCAAAGCAGCCAAGACTGAGCAGCCTGTACCCAATGCAAATGTCCTTGATTGAGGCCAACAAGCAACATGCAGCTCTTCCAGCTTTCTGCTTGCCACTGCAATTCCTGTGTAAATTCCTCCTGCTCCGTCCTGGCAGGGGGAGCAGGGACGGCTCTAATTAGGAGAGGCACCATTGCCATGGAACTGATGAGTTGGAGAGAGGTGAAGAATGCACCCTTTCTCTGCACACACTGAGGACACTTTCACTCCTGCTGGCTCCAGGCCTGGGCTCCCCAGCCCCGTTTCCAAAGCCGGGTGTCCCGGCTGAATTAACAGCAATGAAATAATCCTTTATTAACACAGTGCTTCCCCACCTCAGCAGTGACAGCACCACCTCACAGCACTGCCTGCCACATTCCAGGGGACCCCATCAGCACTCGTCTCTGCTTTTTGATGTGTCTTCCTGCCTGTTGCCAGTGAAATGGATGTTTCACTGGACGTTTCCCTCTCTGCTGCAGTCTGTCAGGCATTTATACCCTGGAGCTCTTACCAAGGCAGCAAGCTGAACAGCTCTGTGTGATAGAGCTCCTCTAAGTTCTTCAATATCCTGACACCCCTCATTGCATTTCCTCCTCTGCTAAGAGCATCATTAGGAGAGGGAAATGCAGTTCATTTGCTGTAGGAACAAAAAAGTAATGTCATAGGCACAAAGGAAAATACTAGGAACCATAAAGAGGACTGTGGGATCAAGAGCTCAGTGCCTCTTTTTCTCAGGAAGCTCCCCTCAGGTTTGCATTCCTGCTGCCCTGATCTCAGCCCAGCTCCATTTGCAGACTGTCCCTTTGCCTGCTCTGCAAGAATCCAGCTCTGCCAGCAGGAACGTTTGCTTTTCACGAACATCTGCGCTCACAACACTTCACTGCACAAATTCTAATGGGAAGCAAAAGCAGAAATAAGGCCAAAGTTGGTTCCTCTAAAAAAGTGCCTTGAAATATTTATATGTTGATTTGGTAGCACTAAACCAGCTTAGTCCTGACTGATCCAAAGGGCCGTAAGCACTGCATGGGCCGGGTGTGCAGAGCTGTGCCCCGACTCTGGGTCTGCTCCTGTTCCACTGTGGTTCACCTGCCACCACCACCACTGTGCCCCCCTGAGACCCACCCGGCCTCGAGTATTTGCAGATCTGGCAAAGCTGAAGCTACTGTTGGCTGCTGGTCTTTGGAAAACCCAGCCTCTTCAAGGAATTGGTTTGTTTTCCTTTGGGGGAAGGGGTAGGCGTGTACAAACAAACTGAGGTGTCTGCCTCCAATACCAACTAACAGCTGGTACCCCAGAGACTGTCCAAAGAGGTACTTGGTACGAAGCCCAAAGCTTTTTAAAAGGCTGTTTAAAAAGCCATTCAAAGTGCCTCTTACCTTTACTTCCTCCCCGTTTTGGCTGGCCTGGCTGTCCTCACCCTGCAGTTTTTCCCTGAGCTTCCCCAGCTCTGCTCTCAGGGTGCCCATCTCCTGCTCCTTGGTTTGCAGATACGCTTCCAGCTCCACCTTCTGCTCGATCAGCGCCTTCCCCTGGGCCTCCACCACCGTGATCCGGTGCCGCAGGTCGTGGTTAATCTTCATTAACCTGTTCTGCTGCTGCTGAAGCTGCAAAACATCCACGCCATAGCTCAGGGTCCATTCAGCCATCAGCCATGACAGCCCAAACATCATCTTAAACTAGAGGGTTCCTGTTGCGTTTAATCTGAAAAATCCCCCCCTCTCCTCACCCCCAGATTAAGTTTTTTAATGTCTAATTATCTACTACAATTTCAGTCACCCAAATTTAATTGATTTTTAGACTAAATTCCCCTAGCACGGGGAATTTTTCAGATAAAAGCAAATCCATCCCTTCTGATATTAGTTCACGGATAGGGTGGCTGATGGGATTCTGAATCAAATCCTAACCCAGAAGAGAAGAAACACAAGACAGAGGAATCTTTAATATTCAGTTTATAAGTACTTTGCTTGGAGCTCCGAGGCTCTCTCCTAAGGCAGGGTGTGACCTGCTGGGTGTGTGTGGGCAGCCCCAACTCGAAAGGCTGCAGCACCTGCCAGAGGCACTGGGGCAGAGCAGAGATCACCAAGGCCTGGCCTTACCAGCACCAGGAAAGTCCCGTGGCCTAAGGACATGAGGCAGTGCGAGGAGGGGAAGCAAAATTCGGGTGAGGAGGTCGTTCCTCCTGAGACACAAAGTGCCAAACCTCGGCATCCCCGGAGTCAGAGTGGAGTCTGAGCCTCACCGCAGACGAAGCCCTGACCAGGAGGTGCCTGCGGGCAGAGGTGGCCTGGGCTGAGCAGTGCCCTTCTCCTGCAGAGGTGATTCCCACTGCATCCCCGGCGTGGGAGTGCACTGACACCCGAGCATTCTGCACAGTCCACAGCTCTGCTGGACACCTCAGGGCAGGACTAAGGATCTGGCACTGCTTACTCTTTCTGTATTGACTTCAATCTTGAAACCAGGGTGAGAAAGAAGAGAAATGGGAAGACCAAGAGCCACTTACAGCCTCTACATCCTCATTTTTAAGTCCGAGTTCCCGGTCCTTTGCTCTGATTTCATCCCTCTGTTTATCTACCACTTCCTTCAGCTTCTTCATGACTTGCCGCTCTCTCTCTGACATCCCTGGTTAAAAAACGAACACAGAACACAAAGTAAGGACAGTCAGGAGCTGCTGAGGCTGAGAACAACAACAATGAGAAATATTTAAGTAGACTCCGGAAGTTGCCTGCTGGTAGAATTACAGAGATGCTTTAGAGGTGACTTCAAGGGTAACAGAGAACACAGATGACAGAACCCACTCCATTAAAGCCACTGCAGAGAGACTCCTTAAAAATGGAACTGACAGTCCTCAGAAACATTTATAACAGTGAGTGACACTGCTGCATCTTGCTGCCTTAGTACTTTTACATCAACGTTCACACTGTGCCCCAGGGAGCTTGGTTATCTGCGTGATAATCGCTGTAATCAGCGGGCCAAGACCTTGTGAAAATTGTAAAAAAGATGGTCTGGCTCTTCAGTAAGATGTAAACAACATATCACTGTTTTGGATTGCATCTGGATCCAAACCAGCTGAGCAGCACTGCACTAGATGGATTTTTAGTTGAAATCCAGTTTCATGTTTGGTGAAAAGAAGATGAAACAGGACCTTCAGAGGGTACCCCCACTCTGAATGCAGAACCAAAATTTAGTCTGAATTACGGTCACATATTTTCTCCTCTTGTTTTGCCACCCTTTCCCCATCCTGTTGTGTGGTAATTCATATTTAGAGTAACTACTTGAGAGAAAAAGACTACATAGCATTTCACTGGTGAAAGGAGCCTGGAGCATTGCCAAGAATCCACCACTGAGCCTGTCTGAAAATAAAGAAAGGCTGAGATTAACCTTAAGTCTGCCCAGTGAATCATTAGGAAGTGTCATAAACCACAAAACAGGAAGAATTCTTCTGTTTGCCATTACAGAGATAATTTAGATCTGGCACTGCAGTGATGGGCTCTTGAGAGCAGACACAGACCAGAGGCTTTAACCCTGTGATGAATCTCCTGCCCTGGCTTTCCCTGAGAATGGCACAGAGATGTGCAGTCTGATGGTCCTGAACTATCACACGAATTCACGTTGCACAACATCCTTGAAGCTGAAAACCCTGTGCCCAGGGCAGTGTGTGGCTCCTCTGGCCAAAGTCCAGACCAAGCAGGAGCTCAAATCCAGGGTCTGCTGCAAATTCTGTTAATTTTGGCAAAGTGCTTTGTTGTGTGGGTCTTCAGCTTCTTCCATTTAGGAACTGCAAGTGGTGATAATTCACTCCCCACTCGGGGGTGGCTGGAAAGCTGCTTCCTTTTTACTTATTAAAGCAACTCCCACATCAGAAATAGGCTCTGTATGAATCAAATGTTTCCAGCCAGGAAAGGCTCTCTCTTCTAACATCAGCTCAGACTTTCTGGTTTTGTCCTTCCCTCATCAGACAAATCCAGAGTTCCTCCCACAAGAGAATTTAGCTGCCTGTCTTTAGGAACTCCAGCTCACAGGTCAGCTACAGAATGAACTGCTGGATAACAGAGGAGAGCAGGGCAAACCTCAGAGAAGGACAGGGAGTAACTGGTGGCTGTGCACTCCTGCAGCAGCTGTGGACTGCCATGCACGGAGTGTGCCAGAGCAAACAGCAGCTCCCATCCTCAGGGCTACAGCACCAGAGCTGTGGGACTGCAGAGAACAGGGAACTGCTCTGCTGGGGAAAGGACTGGGGCTCATGGCTAGCCAGGAATTTGATTCACAGGACAAAATGAGGTTCCTGTCAAACCCTAAAAAAGAACTGTCAGTGGCACAGTGTTCACGTTCTAGGGTTACATTCTCATCCCTGTTCATTCTGTGGTACATTTGCCTGCTCTATTTCTGGATTCTGGTTTTTATCAGCTCTGTGATGCTCTGGATTCTAATTCTTCACAGAATAATTTGAATTCTTTGCTGTATTACCAGCTCACACCCACCAAGGAGGACAAGTGTCACAGACACAAACTGCTGCTTAACTTTCCTGAAAGATCCACGTTCCTCTGCCACACCACAGGTCTGGCACATCCCTGCACCCACAAACCTCACTGCGGGTTCCTGGGTCCACTCACTGTCCCCAGTCTCAGGGCTGGGGACTGAAACATCAGCTGTATTTAAAAACAAAAGAATCCAGAACTTTGCCTTGAAGCAGAGGGACTGCAGTGAAACTTCAGACTGGTGGTTTCATGCAGAAGGAGGTAGCACTAGTGAAGGCAGCTGTACCCATTAGGACTTGTGAGATGCTTTGAGATCTCTAGATAGCAGGTGCTATTTAAAGAAAAAGTACCATTCAGTGCTGACTTTTCCTCCCACTGTGTTCATTTTTCTCCCTAACATTTGGTGAACCTAAAAGGCTTCAATTGTGTGCACAGATCACTACAATTTTTATTTCAGGAAGAGGGAGGGGCTGAAGGAAAGTTGAGGAGTTTTCTGAAACAGCCACATCTCCTTCTATTTCCTCAGGCACTTGGAAAGAGGAGAGGGAAATCACTAAGTGCCCTAAATGTAAAATAATTATCTCTAAATGGTTCAAATTCTAATAACTGCAAGATCTTAAATGGCACACCCAGTCGGCTTCCCCAGGCACATCCTATGAGCAGCTTCCTGTGGGTTCCTGTGATCACAGCGTTGTTCCAGCAAGAGAAAGGAACGCAGCTGGAGGGGAGGACACCAAAGAAAGAAAGAAAAAAGAAACTGGAAAAAAAACCCCCAAACCCAACATTCTTTATGTTTAGGGAACCGTTCAGAGTTGTGCCCATACAACACCTCTCACTGCAGGCCAAAGTGCCAGGCAGAGCCTGTGGCACTGCACCATTAACTGAATACTGAGAACAAGTGCAGCTCCCCTTTAGAGGGGAGCCCCTCCTGTGGCACAGCAGGCTCACACAGCTGCTGCCCCCCTGCTGCCTGTCCTCACCCAGCCAGGCTGAGCCAGCAGCTCCCTGCAGTGACACAGAGCCTGCTCGTCCTGTTTGGTGCACTTGGGGCAAGTTTGCTTGTGGCATTTTCCGAGGATATCCCAATCAGTCAGCACCATCAAGCAGCGCTGCGTTTGGGCTTGGGAGGAGTGGCTTTGATGGCTGTTCCATCTCTAACCCCTCCCGTGTGTTTTGGGTTCTGCCACAGGTCCCTCCACGCCAACCCTGCTCTGCTCAGACTGCACAGAACACTCCTGTTTGCACAGGACTGCCTCTCCCAGGAACGCCTCATCAAGTGAGGCTCTGGGAATTAATTGGCAGGACTGACTCTCAAGGTCTTGCACAGCCAAATGAAAAAGATCTGTTGCCTGTGTAAAACAACCCCTCTGACAGTGTGGTGAGTAAGCAGTGAGCTGCTGATCCCCGGGGCCAGCACTGAGGGGAGACATGACCACAGTCCTAAACCACGCTGAGATAGGAGCACTGGAGTCTGCTCAAAATTAGTCCAGCTAACACAGTATTTAGTTTGAAATCCTGCCTCCCTGGGCTCTACATCAGACCGAAGGACAGAGACTGAAAAAGAGCAGCAGAACTGCTTTCTGACACTATCCAAACAATTCATTTGAGATAAATCTATCCCTGCTCATTAATGACAAAATGTCCTAAAGGAAAAACAGTTGGGTTTGATATAATAGATCCCATTAATAAAATGGGGTTGATATAAATTAATGATTTCACTTAAACTGATTATTTCAACCAAAGAATATCAGTGATCCCAGAATCTAAGCTCTGGAATGAGCTTATGGGTTGTGTTTGTGTTGTTATACATGGGTAGACACAGTAAAAATAACAAGAAAAGCACGTCTGGCATTTGCTTGGCTGGCTGGATGTGAAGAGTATGGCTATATTTAAATGCAAGCACATGAGCTGCAGTGAGCTAGATAACCACTGGAAGGGAAAAAAGAAGGGAAAAAAAAAAGAAAACAAAGGGGAAGCTGGTTCTTTATAACACAATGTCAGTCTTCATGGTCCATGACTCATCAGTGCCATTCTGAATTTTGCAGGGACTTTGTCAGCCCAATGTTGAGCTACTTCTTTGCCACTAACTGACTCCTAAATTGAAAGCACTGCATTTGTGTTGAAAGGTATCTTGAGAGGTTTAACAATTTTTACTTTTTGAAGGTTTCGTTATACTCTTCCCCAGGGCAAGAGAGCAGTACTGGGCCTTGGGGAGAGAGCAAGTGCAACGTGCAGTGCTGGACAGAGTTTCATCCACCTCCAGCGAGCCTCCATTGAATCCCAGCCTCCAGAGCCTGGGAAAGGATCTCCCTTCACTCCTGACACTCACTGCAGAGCTGTGGTGGCTCAGCTGTGTGCTCTGCTTTCAGACCGGTCAGTCACTCTCAATGCTCCACTGCGGACATGGTGAAACAGACTGGGGCTCT
>VYZQ01000777.1:9934-32856 GCA_013400655.1 Mystacornis crossleyi
GCACTAAATCTATCTACTTGTAAATGAGGGCAAATTACATGTTCCACGTAATGGTTGAGAGCCTAAATTCGTGAATGTTGCCAGTGACTCCAAGATCTTTAGTTGGAGTGCTGTACAGAAGTTAAAGACTTGTTTTTCAATGCAGAAATATATTTTTAAATGGTTTGAAAATGTTTCTTATGAATAAAATGAATTTAACAAAAAAAATCTAAAGGAGGGATTTTTCTCCTTTCCAGTGCTATAGCTTTGGCACTTTGTTACAACTAAACTATTCTAAAGTTTGAATTTTAAAAAGAAAACATTTTGAAGGGCTTTTTAAAAAAGTGTTAGTATTCTAACAGCCCTCACTGGCAATACAGGTAAGAGACTAAAAGGCTTTCTGTTATAAACCTGGATTTTCAGGATTAATTTATCATCTTTTCAAAATCCCATTGGGTTAAAACTTGTCATACAAGCTGTCAACCCATATCTCATACTTTTTTTCTGAAAAGGAAATGTTTCAGATACTTCAGTAAAATTTTAAATGTGAACGAATCCCCAGAATAGAATTTTAATTGGCTTATATGGGGTTTTTTGATCAGATGAAGACAGAAATTCTGTCAGACATATTTGCAACAATGTTCACCAAACTACTATTGTTATATGTTCTAGAAATTTAAGGGGTAAAACCATATAATGGCCCACAGATGCCTAGTACCCCTCATGTCTCATGGGTGAATGAGAGATTAATGGAAAGATTAATGAAGTAGACTTGCAGCCTCTTAATGTGGATTTTAAAGGATGCTAGTTAAAAGGATTGTGTTTAGTTACTGGAATGACTGATTGCAACCTGCAGTACTGAAGCCACATGAATTATTGCATTAGCATATAGAATTGAGACAACAAGCAATTTTAAAGGTACTTAAAATCATTTCTTGATTGATTAAATTCTTCTCCCAAGCAGGAACATTTTACTTAATGTCAGTAAATATGAAAAGCACAGTCTCAGTCCTGAACAGCTACTTAGTCCTCTTTTCCCTTCTCTGGCATGCAGCTACACAGATTTGTTACACTATGTTTTCCAAGTACCAGAAACCACTCCAGCACCACCAGCTTTTTCTGTGGCACTGCGAAGACAGAAGACCTTTAAAACCTTTAAAACTCTGCTACACTGAGTATATGGACTACTGCTCTATTAAAGAGACTGTAGAAACGTACCACAGTGGATGAAAAGCTGCTGGCATTTTGGTAATAGATCCGGGATAAATTTTTCACAATAGTCTGTGTAGGAAGTCAGTCTATAGACAGCTGTCCTCTTCTGAAAGGATCTAGCAAAGAATGGTGACATAAATCCCTTCCCTGTTCCCACTAGGTTCATGGCTATATTCTGACCCCATTTGTCTCAGAGGAACAGAGCCTGTGGAGCACTTCGCTGATGCCTGTCCCATCATCCACATATTAGAACAAAGATTTTCAAAACTCCAGAGGCAAGAGAAGCTTTGGTACTCCTCCACACACACTTCTGTTTACAAGTGTAAATATTTGTGTCCATGTGTGTGCTCACATTATTCCAGGTGAAGGTGGTGAGGAGGTAACCTGCCTTCCTTTCTGTCAGACTGCTTGACTGCAAGAGCTTCTCTCTTGCTCTTGCATGTAGGTTTTGCTTTTGTTTCTTTGTTTTTGCTTTCACCAGTGAATACACACAGACTGAAGCGTTCAGAAGACAGGTGGAGGAGGGAGAGAAAAAGCAGCACATAAATGTTGATTTCACAAGGGTTGTTGGGTATTCATTAGAAACATATTTATAGCCACTCCCAATGCACATGCTGATTAAATTGGTCACACATTTTTTGCTGCTGTTTGCTAAACATGCTGTAGAGTTTTGCAGAATACCTATCAGTTAAATCCCAAATGGTGTTCTGCTTGAATTGAACCTAGGTTCTTAACCATATGCTTCATGCTAAAATGTTAATTGGAAATATTTATGGTACTGAATTGTGGATAACTGTTTGTTTTCCATACATACCAATTAGTTAACTTGTTTCTTATTTAAATGATGTTTTGTAACCTAAGAATATAGGGAGGCTGAATTTTTAAGCACTTTTCATGCACAAATTACACCACTGAGATTAGCTCGACAGGTTACAGCGTGGTGCTAATAAATAACATCAAGGTTGTGGGTTCAATCCCCATGTGAGACCATATTCACTTAAGAGTTGAACTTGAAGATCTTTATCTGTCCCTTCCAACTCAGAATATCATGTGTATATATTTATTGCACGTTTCTCTACAGATTTCTAGGTCCAAAGGAGATTTGCAGACGGAGATGACTTAGTGAGATCTGGAAATATATGATAGGAAAGATCTCCTCCTCCTTCCATCCAGNCTGATTAAATTGGTCACACATTTTTTGCTGCTGTTTGCTAAACATGCTGTAGAGTTTTGCAGAATACCTATCAGTTAAATCCCAAATGGTGTTCTGCTTGAATTGAACCTAGGTTCTTAACCATATGCTTCATGCTAAAATGTTAATTGGAAATATTTATGGTACTGAATTGTGGATAACTGTTTGTTTTCCATACATACCAATTAGTTAACTTGTTTCTTATTTAAATGATGTTTTGTAACCTAAGAATATAGGGAGGCTGAATTTTTAAGCACTTTTCATGCACAAATTACACCACTGAGATTAGCTCGACAGGTTACAGCGTGGTGCTAATAAATAACATCAAGGTTGTGGGTTCAATCCCCATGTGAGACCATATTCACTTAAGAGTTGAACTTGAAGATCTTTATCTGTCCCTTCCAACTCAGAATATCATGTGTATATATTTATTGCACGTTTCTCTACAGATTTCTAGGTCCAAAGGAGATTTGCAGACGGAGATGACTTAGTGAGATCTGGAAATATATGATGGGAAAGATCTCCTCCTCCTTCCATCCAGGGGTGGAGTTCTTGTAATCTGTACAGCACAGCCTCCTACAGACTATGGCCTTGGGCAAGGGTGCTACTTGTTTTCCTCCCATCCCCTACTGCCCTAAATGCAGCTGTGTTTGAAATTTTGTAAAACCCTTACAACTCTTTGATAGAGCATGAAAGAAAAATATTTCAAAACTTCACTGAAACTGGGATGGCAATTACATTGTAAATAGCTGAAGAGAGGCAGTTTGATGTTGAAATGGCAATATCAGATTTGTTCTGATGCTTTACTTAAAAGAAATTGGTTTTTTACAGATGGAACAGTCTCATCTCCTGTAGTTACTTAAATAGTTTCTCTGTAACTCATTGTGAAGACTATTTTGTTAGTTTGCTGTTTAAAATTCACACAGTTTTAAACGGATTTTAATGATGATATCCAGACTTTTCCATTCCAGTTTAGCACACAAATAAAAGGTATTTCAAACAGGAAAAGATTGATTTTTTTTCCCCTCAAAAAGGTAAAAGACTTTTTTACTATTATTCTAAAACCTACATTATGCTTAAAATTCCTGTAATGACCTTTGTACTAACAGGGCATTGCAAAGAGATTCTAGAGAGAGCATTGCTCAGTTTCACCTGAATCTATGGGTAGTGAGTCATACTCAGTGTAGGTTTCTGCTGTCATGTATTTGATACAGTTATTTAGAACTGTGCAACATGGATGCTACAAACGCAGAGTTCTCCTTACAGTTACTCAAGATTACAGTGAGGGCTCAAACCAGTAAAGCATTAGTCCCTCTCTGTCTAATGAACAGGACATGTTTTAGATTAGTCTAAGTCTTTGGTGTACTTCTTCTTCCTCTCTGAAAACTTTGCCAAAATCTCTCATTGCAGAATTTAAACTCTCTAAGCCAAATTAAAAAAAAAAAAAAAAAAAAATAATCCATTAAAAACACCAGAAACTTTCTAGCTCTCTTAGATCCACCCAATTAATCTCAGAAATATCTTGGGAGTAGAACTTCCACTTCAATGTATTCACTAAACTGAATAACATCCAAATAGTGACTTTTAACCTGGATTTATGCAGCACTCCTTTCCAAACTGCATCTGTCATTTCTCTTTGGTAAACTCAGCTGAGACTTCTGCACAAGCTTCAGTCAGATAAGATGCATATTTTCCATCTTTGCTTAAATATCATTCTTTGTCCTTATGCTTTTAGAGCACATCATTAATTCATTCTCTTTACTTTTTCACACATGTCTTCCATGATATCACGATCTTTATTATTTCCTTTATCATTTCATCTGAATGAGTAAGTGTAATTTTATTGGTGGATGAATCACTAGCATGTACGGATTTATCTGACTTGTAGTGGTATTTTTTGTCTGTACTCTTTCAGCCTTGAATGGTAGTTAAGCATTGATTCCTTGGCTGCTGCTGATAAAAATATCTTTTCAACCAACTGTTGTCAGTACTCTCTGTTGTACATTAATTCTTCCTGTATGATAACATCTTTTGAGCATTGTTGTTTCACTCTCCTTACCTTTTCATTTTCTCTCAATGTCCCCTTGAGCATGGAAGAAAGCTATAGCCTCATATAGCCTACTTTCCTCACATACACTATTCCACTGACAGAGGCAACCTGCTTATGTGATTGTCTCTGAGAACCTGTGTAAATTTTTAACTGAAAACACAGTTGTGCCACTCATATGCATAAATATATGGACATGATAGGAAAAAAAAAAAGGCAGTTTTTTTTTTTTTTTAGTTAGGAAGAGTACTTGTTGAATTAGATTGTGCATTTATCTACTTTCTGTGCAACTACCTCTTTCATTGTTCCTTGACAAACGTTAATGACCTTGAGGGGGTCATTAACTTGAAGGTTAATACCTGAAGGGCATTTTGTTTGTGTTATTCCTAATTTGAATATAATATTAAAAATAAGGCAATTTTACCTGAATATTTTTCTGGGAGGTTTCTTTAAAAATTTTATTGATTTACAGGATGAAATATCTCTCTGAATAAACATAGCTTTTAAGTATGGCACAATGCTATGTGGAAACATACTACACTCTTGCAGGACAAAGGATAACATTGAAAAAAACAAGTCGATGATGATGACGATGATGATGAAGAAGAAGATGATGATTGTTATTGTTATCACTGATGTTTTTCTTCTGTTGAGTTTGCATGGTGGGGCAGGTGGGCTACAGGAGTACCTTCTGTAAGAAGCTTCCAGAAGTTTTACACGTGTCCCACTGAGTCAATGCCAGCCAGCTCCAGGATGGACCTGCCACTGACCAAGCCTGAGCCCATCAGCCACAGTGGCAGCACCTCTCAGGTAACAGAGTTAAGAAAAAGGCAGGGGATGGGGAGGAAACGCACAACAGCTGTAGGGAGAAGTGAGAATATGTGAGAGAAACAGCCCTGCAGACATTGCAGGTTAGAGAACAAGGAGAGAGAGGAGGTGCTCCAGGTGCCAGAGCAGAGATTCCCCTGCAGCCCCTGGTGCAGCCCATGGTGAGTCAGGCGGTTGCCCTGCAGCCCACGGAGGTCATGCGGGAGCAGAGATCCACCTGTAGCCTGTGGAGGACCCCACGCTGGAGCAATGGAAGAATGTGGGGAGTTCTTCCCAAGAGGAGGAAGCAACAGCAGAAAATGCATCATGAACTCACCACAGCCCCCATTCCCTGTTCTCCTGCATCACTGCAGGGGGAGGAGTCAAGGCAAATTGTGCGTAAAGCTTAGATCAGGATGAAGGAAGGGGTGGGGGAAGACATATAAAGAGCTCTGTGGACCAAAGCAATATTATCAGCCCAGAAAAATGCATCCAAAGAATAGATTGGGTGGAAGGTAAAGGTCTTGTGGATTTGACAGCAACAAAGTTTGGATATATTAGACAGTAGCAGAAAGGAAAAGAATAAGCTTTCCCAAATTAAAAAAAAAAAAAATTCAGAGGAAAAGAAGGAATAGTATATCTCTATAAACAGATCAAGACAAGGAGATAAAGAGACCCAAACGTATTGGGAGGAAAGGTGTTGGGTTTCTCCTTACAGAAGACATAGTTCAGACTGGAAGCCCAGCCCACAGGGAGGAAGCGGGGCACAAAGCACACAAGCTACATGTCCAAGGAGGCTCCAGGGGAGCTCAGCCAGCACAAATGACTGTCAAGCTGGCACAAAACATTTAATTTCAATTTTCCCAATGGAAAAAAAAAAAAAAAAACCCAAAAAAACCCAAAAAAACCCCACTAATGTTAGCAAAATCAATATTTTCAGGTAAAAAATTAGAGTAGAACAGAGGAGAGGAGAGGAGAGGAGAGGAGGACACAGGAGCCAGTGGGAAAGGGTTGATTCCCTGGACTTTGTTTATTTACCCTGGCAGGTGTGTTATTTCTCTAATTTAATCAAAGAGCTCTGATGTTGGAGAAAAGGCAGAATACTGATTAGTAGGGAAACTTGGGTCTAGTAACTCATTTGAAACAGCAGGAGAGAAGTAATGTTGCTTGAACATGTTCCATATGGGATAGATTAGACTTATCCCTAGCCTCACATAAGATGTCAGAACCTCTCCTCAAATCCTATAAGCAGTGTAGGAGTGGGGAAAGGGGAAGAGAAGGGAAGACATTAATATTGACAGAAATCTGATAGTGTTAGACAGATAAAAACATTAAGATGACTGAAAATGTCAGTATGGTTTGAAGTGACACCATCATCAAAGGTATTTTGCTGGCCTGCTGATTTTTTGAAAGCAGAATAGTACTCAAAACCTTTGGCAAGTAGCCTAAATCTATTTTAAGACAGAAGTCCCTCTGCAAAACATAGTTCTCTCTTTTCGAGGTACAAGCATTAACATCAGTTGTTAGAGAATCTTGTGAGTCTTGGATGCTTAGTCAAACTTTCTCTGGTCTGCAAAATCTTATGAGAATTTAAATCTTACAATCTTCAAATCTTACAAGAATTCATAAAATTAATTACACTTTACTTAGATACTAAAATTTCCCTGTGGACTACAAATTTTCCAGGGGGCCACATGCAAAAAAAAAGGATACCAGCTGACTACAGACTTTAGGAAGACATAATATAGAAAATTGCCATGATATGTTAGTTTCATTTCTTTGGAGAGAATAGAATAGACTAGACTAGACTAGACTAGAATAGAATAATTTAGTCGAGAGCAACCTACAATGTCCATCCTACTTCAGGGCTGACCAAAAGTTAAAGCATTTTATCAAGGGCATTGTCCAAGTACCTCTTAAATGCTGACTGTCTTGGGGTATCGCCCAGCTCTCTGAGAAGCTCGTATACAGCAGCATAATCACCTCTTCTCCCCATCTGGTCCTGCTGTGTTTGGTGCACCCCAGTTTTTGGTGTTAGTTTTGCCCTCTTGGCTGACAGGGCTGGCTCATATTGAGCCTGCTGCCAACCAACACTCCCAGATCGCTGTCTGCAGGACTGTTCTCTAGACACCCCTCTCCCAAATATTACAGTGTTAAGCTTGAGGAAGAGAACAGCAGATGGGTTTACAGTCCAGACTCAGAGACAGCCTCAGCTTTATTTAGAAATGACTAATAATCTGGAGAAATATGTTTATTATACCAGGGAAAGAGAGCTCTCTTGATTGCAAGCTACAGCACTAGCTGCAGGACAGACACACAAAAATTGGTCTAGATCTCTGCATATCCTTCCCCAAGATTTTCCCATTAATTCTGCTTCATTCCCTAGTGGAAAAACTGATCTATGGCAACATTACATGAGCTGTTATTCAGCACAGCTACTGAAATCCTGATGTGTTTTGGGTTCTGCATGCTTCAAAATGCAACAATAGGGTTTTACCAGAAGAATTTGGCCACCCTATAGAGTTACTAAGACTGATTGTCATCTTAGTTGTAGCAACTGACTGTGCGCATTCCTAAAGTCTGCTCCAGTTATGAAACAAAACACACAAAGGTGCTTTAAGTTAATGTTTTCACTCTTCCTGACAGCCTGAGATCAGATCTCTAGCGAATGAAGTCTTTGATCTGGCTTCAGAAAGCCAGGATTATTCTGAGGCAACATTTCCCTTTAAATGACAACATATACTACTACTTTTTCTCTGTACTTCTGAAACTCTTAGAGTTGTCTTGAGCTACATATACATCACTACACAGGTCTGAGACGACCTAAGCTGTCCCACCTGTCCTTCAGCTGCTCTTCCAGTAAAGTATACTTTTCTATTTTATTTTACACTGCTGAGAGGATATCTCATATTGTCTCTGGCATTTCAAACACTAGAATATTTATGTCTTTAGGTAACTCAGCTGAGCCTTTAAAGGCTGAAACTAGCAAAAATATAAAAAAAGGCTCTGATCAAAGTTAATGTTTTCTTCCTTCATTTGAGTTTATTCCCTCCCACACTGCACTGATTACGTGGGAGAATGCCTAACACCTACAGAAGAGACATGCTACTGAGGGATATGAAAATAATTTAGTGTGATGTCTGCAAACTGAAAGAATTTAAAATACATTAACATAATGCTGTTTGTGTTTCTGTCGCTGCATGTCTTAGGGGCTTGGGATTTTTTTTTCCACAGAGTGAAAAAAGGTATTTAACCTCCTTTTGAAAATCTAGCATATATTTTAGCAGTACAAAAACACGTGAAAAATAACCTTAATGTCCCTCTAACTATATCTGTAAAACTGCTGGCCTAATTCTTCAGTGTTTTCCTCTACATCTACTGATGTATAGATGTGCAAAGTAGGATAAATATCAACCAGCTCGGAATGACAGCATTTTACATCCAAGTAGCAATGACTCTGCATCAGTGTAAATGACAATGAGGCAAAACCATCAGAAAATCTAGCTCTATAAATAATCACAGAAGCCTAAATTCAATCAGTTCTTGAAGAAACAAACTGCACTGCAGACAAGTCTGTTCAATAACACAGAACAATTATGAACTAGTATTTTTCCTTTTTTCCAAAGCAGGAGATTTGAAGACTTCAGTGTTGTAAATGACACAGTGACCTTAGTGGACTAAATGAATTTTCTTTTCTTATATATTTCAAAAAAATTAGATACACAAGCTAAATAAAATAAATAGGAAGTAGATTTAAGGCTTAGGTGCACTATGAAGTAATTACTTTTCCAGGTTTATAAAAATAAATTTTTAATTGAAAGGTAACATTTGTTCTTTACTTTTTGAAACATGTATCTAATATGTACACATGTACATTATAAAAATACTTCCTTTATTTATAAATATTTCAAATTTCTTTTAACTATTATGAACATTTTATTCTATTTTACTTTAAAAATATTTGGTCAAAACCCAATACACTTTTGCTCACTTTAAAGTCTGTTCAAATTTTGGGTGCATTTTTGCAAAAAGAATTTGAAATGAGATTTTTAAGCTAAACATTTTGTTTCATACCACCCAGTTTGAAAAGGAAAATGTAACATTTAAAGAGTAGGAAGAAAAAACTCCCTTTTCTTTGCTTAAAGACACCCTTCAGACTCTTGTTGATTCTTGATTATCATCAGAAGAATGGAAATGAAGAGATTTCCAGAGATGTTATGAACAGGGACATATTGGGAAGGAATGGATATATATATTGGGCCACCTCAGCTGGATCTATCTGCACTGGGACATTTTTACTGCTGAGGATAATAACTTCTAAAACTGTTCCTACTGGACCACTTGCCTCAGCCAACAGGAACATGGCACAACATGAAACAGATGGAGAAAAGGAAAAAAAGTATAAAGAAAAAAGAAACCCAAACAACAGAACAAGTAAACCCATTTGAGTGTTTATTCTAGCAGACAGAACATTGAAGATCACTAAGTAAGTGCCAAAAAATCTCATCTCCAAGCATTGATGTGGATGCCATGTAACCAAATGAAAGAGCACACCACTTAAAGGAGCTGGTGAATATGCAGTAGAAAACTCAAATGGACAAATAGTGTTCAAACCAAACACATTTTCATTTTCTTATATGTACTTTTCTCCAGATATCCATTCAACATATTTCACTTTATCTTTCTGGATGATATTAGTTGATTTAAAATTAGCTTTCACTTGGAAAAAAATATCATCTATTTCACAAAACCTTATTTGCAATATTTGCTGTCATTCTGTGCCAGATTAAAATAAAAATCTCCCTACCCATCTATTGTAGATCCACTGTAGAAGACCATGGCCTCTCAGTACTCATTTTTCTTCTACGACTGGACACTACAACACAGCTCAGGTATGGCACTCTACATTATAAGTCACCCAGCTTTAGGTGAGATGAATCTGACAATTCCCATCTTCCCTTTGGGAGCCAATCAACTGTATGTAATTAAATAATTCTTAGACCAGAAGGACTAATAGGTACCAGAGAAATTTGGGTTAGAATATTTCATGTTCATATTGCTGCTCTGAATTATATCCAACATTCATTCTGAACAATGAGTTATTAACTGCTCTAAAATAGGAAACCTCTCCCACCTAAGATACGCTCACACAGACTCAAGACAACTTTGATAAACCACATACATGCTTGGGGTTTTTTTATTCTTGGGTATGTTTTCTGATCTATTGGGTTTTAGTTAGTTGTGTACACAAATACACAATTCATTTCACAGACATTCCTTCTCAAATCTCATTTTCTGAGATCTCTTTTGTATTCTGTGGTATTTTCGGAGAATATATCAAATAATTCTTTGAAGATTTAAGCACAGAAAAAAAATCAATATTTATGTGTAACACTAAGAGTGAGCAAAATTGTAATGACAAAATCTGTAGACTAAAGGATTTTGTCTATTTTAAGTAGACTTTTTTCCCAGACAGAGATGAAGACATTTTCTCAGTGATCACATCTTGAATTAAAATGAGGAGTTAGGAATATGACAGGCTAAATTAATGCAGAAGGGAACAAGTGAAATTTTAGTTGTACTTTTTAAATGCATGTTGAAATAACAAAAAATTATATTTCTTTGAAAAATTCCAAATTTACAGATTTAGTATCAGTCATCCACAGAAAGGAAGGAACATAACGCTTTTTAAGGTTGTGGTACAAAATTGAATAGATGAAACAGAGCCATGTACATAAGCACACAGCATGTTTCCTCTTTATATACAGGACATCAGTGTCAATGGAAGTTACAGAACAGGTAAGCAGTAGCCATATTTTGTGTATTTAATGTGTAGAAAGATTTTATTGTTTCCCAGTTGCAGAGTTTAACTCTCAGTAAGCCAAGCTGTGTAAGACATTCTGTACTAAGCAGAAAAAACAGATAATGGGCATCTACTTCAGCTTTTTAAAGCATTAAAGTGGTAATTTGATATCTATCTTTCTATCTGACAGTTTAGTCTCAATTAATTTTGCAACAGTTTACAACAAAGACCTGTTTTTATTCAGCTGAAGTAGCACGTTCTATTTTTGCAGCTAACCAGTAAGTACCTCGTCCTAAAAAAGGAGATGAAAATATGTAGGATTGTAACTTAACATAAAACTTAACCTCCTTCAGTATCTATCAAGCAAAAGTTGAGCGCCACAGACTCAGAATTCCTTTAAGGTAATTGACATTTTGAGATTGGAGTTCCTGCCAAACACTTCTTAGTGAAGACAGATGTACAGCATAGGTCAATCAATGACCACAAACTGCGGCTCAGGAGATTCAGATCAGACCCTACGAAAAAAGATTCCTTGGAAAATGGTGCAATATTGAACTGGGTAGTCCAAAGGGGTTGTGGAAAATTCTGACTTGAAAGGTTTCAAGAATTGGTTAGGTAAAATCACAGCCCACCTCATCTACATTCATTTTTAGTGTGGGAGATCGGAAAAGCAGTTTCTAGAGGTGCCTTCTGGCTAACATTTCTTTGGCTTTATGATCATTAATGAGTTTGGCCTATGTACTGGGTCTGCCTGGAGTGGAGCTACCTTTTCTCTTAGCAATCCATGCAGTGCTGTGGTGCTTTGTATTTGTAGCTGCAAAGGTGATGATACCACACCAATCTGCTGGCTGCTGCTGAGCAGTGCCTGCACAACATCAAGGCTCCCTCTCCAAACACCACATCAAAGGGCGGTAGGTTGAAGGTAGGCAAGGGGTTGGGAGGGTGCATAGCTGACACAGCTGACCCAATCTGATCAAAGAAATATTCCACACCATGTGATGTCAGGCTCAGTGAGAAAGGCTAAGAAAGGTAAGGGGATGAGGGCATTTGTTATCAAGGTATATGTTTTACAATGCAACTCCTACCTATATTGCAGCTCTCCTTCCTCTGAAGTGACTGGACATCTCCTGCTGTTGGAATGTATAGAATACATCTTCTGCTTTTGCTTTTGGTGGTTTTCTTGCTTTGCTTCCACATGTGACCTCTGCTTTACTTCGTTAATCTGCCTTTATCTCAACCCTAAAGTTTTTCATCTTATTTTCTCCTCTTGTCCTGTCAGGTGGGGAGTGACAAGCTGGTTTAGTAGGCACCTAGCACACAGCTCAGGTCAACTCATTTCAGCCTAATTTCCCATAAATAAAAATGGTAACATGTAAATACTTTTTATGCCTCACAGGAGTTATTTTTAAATTTGATGCCAATAACAGAACTCAAATCACAAGGTACAAGAAACAAAATGAGAAACCTTGGCTGTGTAGGACAGTCTTCTGGACTTTTTGCATGATGAGTAGAGGAAAGAAGAGTTCAATGTCTGTTTCAGCAAGGTTTCTTAGTAGTGCCAGTGGGACTTCAGGCATTTCCTTCCCCTGTGTGGGCCCTGAACTCAGCTGGTCAGCTCTGCTGACTGAAGGCAGTGATGGGGTAGCTCTCAATCCCATCTGCATTGCAACTCTGTGCTGGGGATCACTTTAGGCTAGCACAGAAGGCTGTTCCTATTTCTGTCTTTTTTTTTCCCAGATCTCTAGAATATTATCTGAGACCTTTACCTGTCTTTTGCAGTTGTTTGCAATTAGTTAAGAGAACAAAAGCTAGGTACTATAGGCTATTTTCTATGTAGAATGAGTCCTTTTGGGTCATGTCTTCATTCCTCTCACAACAGATTTATGCCTTCCCATTCACAGCTCCAGTCCTGGCACTCCAGACCCATGAATGTCACACCCACCAACACAACTAGCCGATATTCCTTTACAGTCCTTGTTCTTGCCATAAGAGGATCTTCATCTCTTCCATCTCCCAACATCTGGACCTTGCTTCCCTACATGTTCCTCAAATAATCTCTTTTTTACATTGCTTATTTCCTTCAAAAATACTTTATTCTCTTTTTAGTGAGTTTCCTTTTATACTATTTTGTATTTTTTTTTTCCTACATCATTACTAGATCAGATGCCTGCACTGTGCAACAGTCTTGCTTCTCTGTTCTTCTCCCTATCCTGCATCTACCTTCACACCCCAGCAATGCTGGTAGGGAATATTTTCCTCTCCTAGCCTAGCAGACTTGCTGCTCCTCCCATTCCTCCCTTCCCTCTGCTAATGACCAGGAAGTGAGACGAACAAGATTGACAGCCTCTGAAGCACGGAAAGTGCCATCTGGGCTTTGTAGATTGAAAATCTTATTAGTTTTGCTTCCAGCCAAGTTGTGCATATGGAGCAGAGCAACTGGGGTAAAGAAAAGTGCAACTAGGGGAAGAGGGAAGACCAGGAGGGAATGAGAGCAATCACTAGGTAAAAATGCAAATAAAGAAGAAATACGAGGAGATAAAGGTAGGTGGTAGAGAGGAAGATTATAATATCCTATTTAATCCTTCTATCTTGCTGCCAGTTTTTCACAACCTATATCCTAAGGTAGGTCTAGTCTAGCTCTACAAAGAGTATTAGGCTTTGAAGTCTCACCACAGATTGACAGTGCCTCACTGACCAAATGATCCACAAAACAGACTGCTGAGTTTGGGTATTTTAGCTGCAAGACGCACTTCAACTTCTGCTCTTTTATTTTCCACTGTGGAACAGATTAATATCTTGCTGCCTACCTGCTCCCCAGAGCTATTAGCTGACCCTGTGTTCTGCCTTTCTGCCCCAAGCTTCCTCTATAGGGGGATGCCTGAAATAATGTCCAGGAAGGACTTGGTTGTGGCTCCAAATGTAGACAAATTTTGCAGCTTCAGTAGGGAAATAAAAGGTCTTCCTCAGTCTCTTGGGACTAAACATAGGTCTCAGGAGAATACAGTCCTTTTGTTCCATGTCCTCGCCTTTCTTATCAGTATGTCTTGAGTTTAACTTTCTGACTGTTCTCATATGAGTGCTTTCCACATGAAATATATTCACATTTGCCTTCAGGTATTGCAATGCCAGTGACCAAATTGCTTCAGCCCCCCAGTCCTACTGCCTTTAACGGGTGTAAGCAAGAATGTACACATTTCTCCTTAGGTGATCTCTTTCTGCACAAGGCACAATGGCAGCTGCACATCACATCATTTTCCCAGCAACCTTTTTCCCTGCCTGCCTTGAAGGCTTCTCAGAAGCACATAAGAGACAGGGCAGGAGCGGTCAGGACACAATGCACCCTGGCTATGCTTCCTCTGACAGATTCTTCAGCATCCTATTGACAGCTGGTGCAAGTTATATCAGCCCCACAGCCATCATAATTTTGCAGAGGCTAGAAGCAGACTGAAGAATCAGGAAAGCTATAATCCAAATGCACTAGCTAAAAAAAAAATTGCACTAGCTAAAAAAATCTCAGTATTAGAGATGGAACAAACCAGGCTGTACTGTGCTAAAATTGAATTTCCCCCCAAAGTCCTATCTTTCTCTGTACATTTCTTATGGGCTCATAACTGTCATCACAATTACGCTTCCTCTGCTTTGCAATGCATATGCTAATACTTCTTTGCAAGCACACCTGATAATTCTGGTAGAGCCTCGCAGCCTCAAAGCTGGCTTTAAATATTCATTCTCATTTATAGTTTTCCCTTAATCCTTACGTTTCTTTTCTGCATTCTTCTTAGAAGTCAAATAAAACTTCAGAGTTTTAAAGCTTACATCCCTCTTTCTCCTTGTTTTTTTTAAACTGAATGGATGAAACAAATATTCTCACTAACAGAGAAATGCATGTTTCTTATCTCAGAAGCAGCAGTTTCAACTTCACAGCTCTTTATCCAGTGCTTACACATCTTTCCCCCACACTTCAAGCTTAACATGCAACTACTAGACAACATCAATACAGGTTAGTTAGTCACTGAAAATGCCTATAGTTGTCAAACATTATGTGTATCAGCACAAAGCTTCTAACATCCAGTGCTTCAATAATTTCGTTAAATTCACAGTTCGAATACACCACCATCAACACAAAGTAGCCCATGGAGCATGAAAATAGCATAGGCTTATAAACCAAATATTCTAAAAATTCTCAGTGTCATTAAGAAATAAAGCAAGCTGGTGAGGCAGGGAGCAGACTTCTCTTGGACAGAAAGTTGTTGCATTCAAATTTTGTTGAATGGACTGTTGCACATTTGATTAATTCTTCAAGACTGATCTCATGATTGCAATAATATCAGCATTAACAGCAACGAAAGAAAACCAGATCAGACAGCCTTTCTGTTCTTTAATCTCTGCCTAACGCTTCATGTTGTGCACTCCTGGTTGTCTGTGAATGCCATTTAAATAGGATATGCTGGCAAATGCTCATACTCCTCTTGTTTGTAACCTCACTTACAAAGTAGCAGCATGGCCTAGCACTGAGACAAGGGCATCAAAAATCAGGAGTCACTAGTGTACTGCAGGAATGTCCAAACCAGCAAACTCCTAAATATGATTTGCATTTTCTAAGGAATAGGACTTCGGGAGCTTCTTGGAGCCCTTAGTGTTTGCTGAGGGACCTAAGCATTGGGCAGGAGCACCATGCTGCTAGAGCCCTGTGGGGAGAGTTTGCATGGCCTCAGTGAAAAAGATCTGAAAGATAAGGTAGGTGCTTCTTATTTATCACCAATAGTGTGAGAGTTTTAGGTGCATCCATGGACTTGCTGATGTTTGTAACTGGGCTTACTGAAACCTTGCTGAAACACCTGTGGACACATGCAAATAGTTGTTTGTTTATTCTGTCCCTACTGTGTGCCTGGCCTGCACAAAGCAGCTGTGCTGTGTGCAGCCTTATTGCAAGGGAGGCCACCATGCTGCCCAAACATGATACAGGACATGGTACATATGACCATAGCTGCATAGTCAGTGTGCTGGGAAAAATATGTGTATTTGACTGCACTTTTCTACACAGACTCACCTTCAAGTGCCTGGATCTGACCAAATTGCAATTTATAAATTATTGAAGAGAGACTAAATCAAGCCTAGAGTAATAATTATCTCTTCTGTGATTAATGAGAAGCCAGTGTTTTAGAACCTGACAGTATTCCATCACCAATCCAAACTGCACCAGGCATTCATTTCTATGAATACTAATACGTGGAGGCCTGGCTTCACAGCTGGTGCAAATTGGCTTAGCCCCACTGATTTCATGTAAATGGGCTTTAACTATGCCAGCTGACAAACTGGCTCAGAAATCTACAGCCCACCCAAAAATACAGACTTTGTTTTACCAAGAGAGGTGTTGTGGTTTGACGCTGCTTTAAATGCCAAACACACGAAATCTAACTATGTGTGTAAGTGGAATATGGATTCATTGAGGAAAATGTATGGAAATTTTTGGGCAAAACAAGGTTCACACTTAAGCAGTTGCAACATAACAGAAAGTTTATTATTAACAGAATGGAAAAAAGNTGTCTCGTCGGCTCCCACTGGTCCCGGCGGTTCCGTGACTTCATCTGGGCCCCGCAGCCTCAGCCAGAGGCTGCCTGCGGAGCAGGGACAGCTCAGCCCTGGCAGGGGAGGGCCGGACCCGCGCAGCCGCACTGAGGGGTCGAGCAGGAGGGCCTGGCCCAGAGCTGGGCCTTGGTTTTGGGGCCCCCCACCCTTGACCACCCCTCAGCCCTTGGACCCAGAAGACAAGAAATTCCCACCCTGCCTGGGCTTTTTATATGCAAAACCGCAAAAGCGATTGGCTCAGAAACTTGTCAATCATGCAGGTTCAACCCATTACGAGGGGGGGAGGGGGAAAATAAAAGAGTTGTCTAGGTTAAAAACAATTATAAATAAACAAAAAGGGAATATTATAATTTTTTTTAATTTCTTGAGCTGTATTAATGAGCACTGCTCTGTGAAGCCCACCCTAGAAATACATACCCCACTGTACAAGTCACCAAAGGCTATTCCTGTTATTTTCTGCCTGTTTCTTTGTGTAAGCACCAGCTGCAAATACAAGCAATATAAAAGCTATAAAACAAAGGGTTTTTGCACATGTTGTTCAAATGTACTCTTATTTGATGATTATGTTTTCAGTGGTAAATCTCTGAAACAAAGTCTGCCTCAACACCAACTCAGCTCACTTAAAAGGGAAAATGTATGCCTAAGGCAGAGGCTCAGCCAGATGAAAGGTAGAACTCTTTCTTCCCAGGGAGCTCAGGCGGGTCAGTGCCTCTGCTCCCCACCAGGCAGTGCTTGTTTTCCAAGACAATACAGTCTTTACACAAAGGTGTAGTAGGTGCTATACAGAAGGGACACAAATTTGTACTGTTTTCACGGGGCATTAGAGACAGTGCTCTCTGGGATAAAACTCTTGCTTTACACAGGGTAAGGGGACTCTGGCTGTACTGAAATGGGGACTGAAAATGGAGCAGGGGGTGGAATGTATTTTCTTGCACTCTTTTCACCAAGATCCACAAACAGATCAGAGCACATCATTCTTATTACATAGTTATGGATGGTGATTAAAACCACAGCATCCATTTCTTTCTCCTAATTCTCTTAAAAATAGTAAATACTGCTAAATGTAGCCACAAGGAAGCAAAAGCCTGTAATTCTTTTTCCCACCTACCATCTGTCCTTCTTCCTGTCAATCCTCTCCCTTCTCCTCACCCTGCTGCTAGAGGCAGTGCTGTTTTGCAGGTAGCTCGGAAGCTTTGAAGTTTCCCCTCAGAAAGCTGATTATATAAATGTTACTATATCTTCAGCTTTAAAGCAGTTGGATCATCTCAGAGCATTTTACTAATTTTTCAGAAGGTTTTATACCGTTCTTTTCTCAGTGGGGATTTTTTCTGAGAATATAAAGGGAAAAGATGAATCCAGAAAGCAAGCAAAACTGTCAACAAAAGCATTTTTGAGGAAAGTGGTATATTGTGACAGGATGTCACATTCAGATCTAGACTGTGCCCGTGCATTTGCCATAAATACCAATTTTGCTAATATTGTGAGTAGTAAGTAATTGAAGGGTTCCCCCCCTCCCCCCCATTGTGCTTGGAAGAATAGCAATGTGAATAAAATTGCTAAAAAGATTTTATCCATATTTATAGAAGGAAATTATAATAACCATGTGAATATCTTCCCTTGATAAAGATTTGGAAGTAAAGGGAGGTTTTTGTTTTGTTTTGTTTTGTTTTATCAGTGTGTTAGGAGGGATAATTTGTTTGTTTTGATTTTTATGGATATATACATTTTGTTGTACTTTCCCATGGCATGACAATGCCTGAGGGTGTTTTTAGGTGGGGAGAGGGATTCTGAATGTAATATTCTCCACAGACTCTACAGAGGATTTTAATGAATAAGTATGTTTTGAAAGAACTGTCATTACTGGGATCTTTTCTAATGTGTTTGAAAGCTTCTCCCAGCACTCATGCTTGCTGTCTCCTGGAAGAATCATAATGTATTGGAAAGATACAATCTATCCGGAGATATATTTTAAATACTTCTATCAAAAGCATTCTGGGTTATTTAAAACAGTTTTTATGCAAGCAATTATACCATGCAATCAATGGCAAAATGCTCTAAAAGAGACACTCAAAAATGTTCAAAACAATAAGGAAAACTAAAGTTATGATTGCTTTCTTGCTTCATTACATGTGGGACCACATCCCTAAAGAAGATAGTGCCCTAAAATGCAAAGCCAGGTCCTCAGATGTATTCAGGTACCTATATCTCCTTGATGCCAGAGGACCCAAATGCCTAATTTCCACATGATTATGTGGGTTTGCTAGGTTTGAACCTCAGATCTGTCTTATCTTTTACCTCTACTGAGAGTTATTTTTTTCAGTTAATGCTAAGTGCATCTCAAGATGCAGTGTCATTTGCTACACACAGCACTAAACAGTGAGTTCAAGAACAGAGAGAGAGTGGTTGCCAGGTGGCTTCCAAATAGAACAGATTAAAAAATCAATTGGTAAAGCTGCCATGTAGTAATAATAAATAAACTACCAAAATACAGAGCCTCTAATTTTGTTCCAAGATATTCTTTATTTTTTAAGAATTTTTTCAATTTTTTTAAGAATTTTCTTTTAGATAAGTAAAAATAATTGTAGTTACTATCATAAGTCTTTCAAATACTGTAGTAATCACATCTTTCTACATTTCTTGAGTTGTCTAATGATGACATCAAACAATGTACTGCAGGTGATTATAAGGTAGGGAGGTTTTTTTTTTTCTGTTCACTGAGAAGATAAAAATAATGTAGATAAAAGGAACATATCTTTTATAAGACAGAACTCAAGCAATTTGAGGTGGAAATCCATAAAAAATGCAAGTGTTGTTGAAATGATGAGTCACTTCAGCAGCATAAAAGCAATCTATTTATCTACATTTTTACCAAAGGCTTTGAGTTTCTGTATCTCAGATAATAATATATATATTAAAGTACTTTGAAAAGAAGCTCAATTTTACTTTAAGGCATGAGGGCTCTCTTTAATGTATTTCCCTTCTTTGTTCCTATTTAGCATTATCTTTCATTGCTATTTTTTCTATGCCCTAGCATATGTATTTTAGAAATATATATGTATTTCTATGTTAAAGAAATACTTTAATCAGCAGGTTAGATAATTTACTTGTCAAATAACATTACTTAAGTAAATGTTCTGGTCTTGCTGATGCTAAATCAGAAAGCCCAGTGAGTAACTACAATTTAGCCCAAATCTTTTAATGACTTCCCCTGATAGTATAATTATTTTTTTTCTTTTTCATCTGTATAAGTGTCTTTCACTCAAGACACATATCACTATATCTAGTTTTCTAGTTGTTCTTTTCAGTTATATTTCTTCATGAGAAACATTATCATTATAAATGGAGACACTGAGGCACTTGAAATCAATTTGCAATTTATCAGGATAATTACTGGGAAAACCATAAACAGGATGCAAGTCAACTTCATCTGGTTCAGTACTTTCAGACATTGACAACAAATACTCAAATACAGTTCTAAAATTTTACTTTTATGTAGATAGGATGTTAAATTTATATCCCAAGTCTGGTTTACAGTAAACTAAGAATTAAGCTTTTATTCCATTAAAAAAAAATTAAGAAAATTTGATTACATGTGCACATTTCTTTAATTTCTTCACTACACAGTGCTGTTTTAAATGTGTCATTTTGAAAGCAGACAATGCAGAAGAAATGGCTTTTCAGTACTTGGCCTATATCATGCATTCATGGCACTATCAGTACAGTACCTTGATTACCAGATAAATGCTGGCTGTTTTCTCCTCTAAGTTCTTTTAACTTTCAGCAGTATAATTTTATGTTAAGGTTTAGTGACACAAAAATTGAATTGCATAAATCTATTCATTATGCCACTTAAACTGTGAATTTCTGTTGTAAGCTTTAGGAAGAAGAGCTTTAGAAATGCTGCAATGCGCACATCAAAAAAAGCCCCAAGAAAACAGACATACACCCACCCACCCAAGACCAGATGTTTTTATTAAGCATTGGATGTGTAAATATTGTCTTGGTTTGAAAGACAGGTGTCTGATGAGGGAGGCAGGAGCCTCCCTTGAAATGGAAAATGCAACCCCCTTCCCTCCAAATTNCACATTAATAATTTCTTTTTTTCTTCATATATAACTTACCCTGCAATTTTCAATTTCATTTGATATGGATTTTCTTTTTGAGTTAGGTCCTTCTCTAGATACGTTTACTAACTAGAATCATAATCTTTTGATTTTATCTTTTCATTTACTCCTTAAAAGGAAGATACATCATTCTGAAGCCTAATTTAGAAAATGCACAAATTTTATTCTTTCTTCACACACAAAGAGGGATTACAAGGTGTTACAATATAGTATTCTGCTAAATATTAAAGGTTTCAAAAAAAATAGAAATATTAAGACAGTAAGCCGCCTGCAGCAAATTACAATGGAAAGATGGAATTATGCCCATGAATTAGGAAAAGAGAGGATTTGTGTAAAAATGATCCTTAATTACATGGAACTGACATTGTCCAACCTGCAACCGGTCCTGCCCCCCCGATTTCAAGCAATTTTGTCATAGCAAAAGTGGGAGGTTAACACCACACTTTCCTATCAACCTGTGTGTGCTACATCTGCTCATCGGAGTTCTTGCCTCATTTGCACGCTTCTGCCATTCACCCTGGAATTTACTGTGGTAGGACTGCATCTCAGACTTGGCTCACAGCCAGAGCTTACTTCTCCATTCTCCCTTTATAGCTAATACAATATGAAAATCACTAACAAAAAGACTTTTATGTCAAATTACAGGAAAAAAATCTCAATTGCCTAATAGGATTTTAAATTCTTATCATACTGGTGACTTTCTGTAAGTAATAACATTTGAAAAGAACTACTTAGCTGATGTTTTCTTCAAATACTCTCTATGCATTGTAAATTTCTTTACAAGCTGTGATACACTGCTCCTCTATCACTACAGAGACGATACAGGACAATGGATCATGGTTACATAGCCCTTTTCTTCTTTTCCCATCCTGCTGGGCTTAACATCTTATCACAAGTACTAGCTAAGGTTGTGCATATATTTCTGTTTGGTGTAGATGTAAGGCCTGTTCTCTATACACGTAGGAAGATGGGTTTGTGCGTGTGTATACATGTGATGAGTAGATGGACACATATTCAACTATAGCCACAGAGGTGTGTGTGGAGACAGAGAGAGCTATATGTATACATACATACATACTTTTATCATTGGTAATATTGCCCTTCTAATTGCATTCAGGACTAAATAATGTTAATGTTATTAAGCTTGCTATTATGTCAATGATATGGAACTCCAGTTCGGCCCAGACTAGTTTTGTCTCCAAGAGCAGTAACCAGTTCCATTACACTTCTATAATGACCTTTTCTTTCTCATCACCTCCGTACCTCTCCTTCAAATTCTCAAGAGCAGTCTGGACAGATATTTGGGTAAGGAGATGAAGTCAGGCTTTGATGTCTCTCCCCAAATACTCACAATCCTTAGTAGACACCTGTCCTTCAAACCAGGACAGGTGTCCTGGGCTCCATAAAAAGCAGTGTGGTCAGCAAGTCAAGAGAGGTGATTCTGCCTCTCTGCTCCACGCTGGAAGTGTTTCAGACCAGGTTGGCTGGGGCGCTCAGCACCATAGTCTAAAGAAAAATGTCCCTGCCCATGGCAGGTTGTTGTAATACCCCAGCTTGGGAGCAAGCTGGGGAATGATTCATGGAAGATTTTTTCAGGTTGGTTCGTTACTCCCTTTGAGTTCTGTGTAAGCTCTTTATTTGTAAGTTGTATTCTGTACCCCAGTTTCTCTGGTTACCATTCCCCTGAGTTCTGTTCCTCCCTTGAGTTGGCCCTTCCCCCTTCCCTGCCTGCTAGGTGGAGAACCCCTGTCCCTCTCCTCCTTCTCCTCTGCCCCTTGGGCGGAGAACTCATGTCAATCCCCCAGTGGCACACCTCCCCTTCTGGAAAGTTCCCCTGTACTCGGTGTGTCATTGGACTGTGTCCCTTAATCCCTCCTCTGTTCTCACCCAGTTGGTTGTCACCCTGTCATTCCTCAACGAATCCACCCCTTTAACTCCTTGCCCATTGGTTCCTGAGCTAGCTCTCCCCCTGTATAAAAATCTGTGTAACCTTGAAATGCCCGTCACTGCTCTGTGGACCCTTTAGGGGGAATAAAACTTCTGAAACCCACACCAGTGATCCCTGCTTCGTTCTTTTTACTCCTGCGGACGTGGATTAATCTTGGGGGCTTCCTGCCATTTCTGCGAGGACACTGCTTTGTCCCATAAGCTGCTACAGGCCACCAGGAC
>VYZQ01000777.1:82033-93968 GCA_013400655.1 Mystacornis crossleyi
ATGCGCTTCTTTTTCTTTAGGGCTTGAATTGAAAGAAGATGGGGAGAGGAATTTAGTATTTGTCTTCTGTTCTTCATGTTTAATGGGAGATACTTTCCTTTAAAAGGAGTCAGTGATGTACCACAAGGCAAGAGACTTCCAGGTATACTGTCTATCATATAGTGAGACACAAGGCTCTCTAATCCACTATCCTTTTCCTTCTTTTTTTTCCCTAGAATTTGGGTTTCATTCTGTGTGCAATAAACAGCAAAAGTGGGGCTTTATAGTTACTAGAATACGGCCTGTTTGTATTTTTAATTTTCCAGTATGTATTGATATGACCCACTGAGAGCTTAGATATCAGAAAAATCCACAATTGCTAGTAATTGTTTCTTGTTAAAGATGATGAATTTTCCGAAGTAATGGACTACGTTCTCATACTGTCTTACTGTGGGGTAAGAATAATGAGTTCAACAAGAAGCCCTCTGTTATTGCCACAGCTCCTACAGTACCTATTGAAAATAAAATGGTTAAAATCAAAATTAGACTCTAATCTTTCTTTAAATATCTGTGACAACCCTATTATGCACTACCAAAGTCATCTTGCTCCATCTGTTCCACCTTCTTCTTGCACTTCTTCTGCAGTATGCTACACTTCTTTAGTCCTTTACTGTCATTTTGCCCAACTCAGAATGGAGCTATGGAAGCTACACAGAACTCCCACAATTATTTTTACCCTGAATTTTAGGTTGATTTAATAATGCAGAATATAGAACTTTGTGGTCCTTTTTTTATTTTTTTTTAACTGAGTTGACAAAGAGAAAAAGTTCAGAAATAATTTTTTCCCCTCACTGCTTTCATGTCTGAATCATGTCATATACTTAATACACTGCCTTATGTTTATGTCTCTTGGGTATCTGTGTCAGCAGTGGACATGAGCAAACTGTGATCCTAGAGGGACTAAGTGGTAAAGCTAGTAAAATTTACAGTCTGGTAACAGTGACAGTATAGAGCTGGTGGTATGTTTCACCTGTCTGGGGCACCAAATAATTTCTAAAATTTGCATGTAAAGTATAGTTAGTGAAAAGTATAAAAAATTAGGAGTTTTTTAAAGACAAACATCCTACAAGACAAAAGGTCTTGGGGTGTGTAAAGATTTATTACAAAGCAACACAGAATCTGTAACAGAGAATGGAAATGAAAAATTCTAGGCAGGAAAATATTCTTTTTATCATTTTAAACTGAAACATAGTCTCTAAATCATCTCTACTCTTTTGATCACAGTAATGAAAACTTTGACTCAAAATTCTCAGGTGCTTCAAAGTATGTCTATTCTTTTTCACTTAAGTCAGCTGACTCCCTGATGTACACCAGAGTAGCTGAAGTCACAATTTCCACAGGTTCTTCCAGTGTTCTTTCCCCATTATGTTAATCTAGTTTTATTGCTGAATCTGCTAGTTGGTTCCTGTTATTTTTACTGAGGTTGTATGTCCTATTTACTGCTCATGAAATCAAATGGCTCTGTCACTTCTGACTAAACAGGAATATCACCTGCTATCATTTCTTCATGCTGAACTGCTTAGGAAGACATAATTTTAAAATGGTGGAGTTGCACAAGTGTTAATTTTAAGTTTTTTCTGGCATATTCCCTGCTTAGAGTTTTCTAACCAGTTTTTCTTGGCAGCAATAAATGTCTTTAAAAAAGAAGGAAGCCTTGTCCCTTCCACAAGCTGTTTTCAGTGAATTGCTACTCCTTCTTGACCAGTTAGTGAAATGTTCACTAATCAGAATTTGTGGTCCTTTGTGTATCGTTATTATTTATTTGTGAGAATACATTATATTTAAAGTATACACTATGTGGGGCTTAATTTTCTGAGAATAATTGCATAGAGTAGAACCAAACATTTCATCATTAACATTCAGCACCAGAGCTCTGGAAATATAGGCAGCAAAGAAAACAGAAACATGAAGATAGTAGATGAAAAGAGTTGTGAAGGGTGGCAGGGCATGATTCATTAGCTATCATATATCAAATTCCTTTTTTGGTGCATCCTAACTAAAGCATGCTGGAAAAATGCAGTGTTATGTAACCATCTCTAATTATGTCTGAAAAGGTTTGATCATTTTTCAGCAAAATACTGTAATGACCTTTCATATATGTGCACACATATTCTGAGGAATGGAATGAGAAAAGAAAAAATCCTAAAGACAAACGAGAGTACCAGCAACTGAGAATAACTTCTTAGCTCATTTAAGATAGCAAAACTCCATTGTCTATTGCCCCATACCCACTGAGAGAAGGAATTGCAAATATGAATTAAGGATTAGATAGAGTATCAAGATAGCTTGAAATATTGAATAAAAAGGAAAACAAAATAAGAAAAGGAAGATTCTTTTGGGAAAAGGCCAGAAAGCTAGGGTAAGACAAAGTCATGTACTTTCTTGATTTTTAATAGCTTTTTCTACAGCAGGGAATAACATAGCCCCACAGTATTAGAGAATAACAGCAAAATATAACATTTAAATAGCTGGCATTCCATGTCTATAAAAGGAAAACATATCCTACAGTGAAATATACAAACTGATTAGCAAGTGAAAGATGTCCATTCACTATTTAGATCATGATAATGTGTCCTGTTCAGAGATGCCACATT
Organism: Mystacornis crossleyi; assembly: GCA_013400655.1. Classification (NCBI taxonomy): domain Eukaryota; kingdom Metazoa; phylum Chordata; class Aves; order Passeriformes; family Timaliidae; genus Mystacornis; species Mystacornis crossleyi. The sequence goes on from VYZQ01000777.1 coordinate 84,667, forward strand.
GGGTGTTAAGAACTGAACACCCAATTTGGGGATGAGCATGGTCCAGTAGCACTGGGAGCCTCCACAGACTTTTGCAGCCAGGCTGAATGCAAAGTTCTTGTACAGATCATCAAAAAACTTGGTGTTCTCTCACCAATCAGCTTCATATCTTAGCTTTCAGGGAGCAGCAATGGTCTCCAGGAAAAGGAGCTGAGATCGGGGAGGACAAGAAGACAGGCAGGAGCAGTGACCTGCCCATTAGGAGTGGCAAGTCAGGATCAGGGCTTGAGATGGTGACCAGGGTCAGAAACAGCCCAGTGATCACACAGCACCAGGTCCAGATATAGGAGGCACAAACTGAAGTGTGGACGTAGCTGCAATACTGCTGCAATATAGCTCAGGTGGGAGCTGGTGGTATGGCTCCCATGGAAAAGGTGGTGTAGGACCTTGTTTTTAGCTTCTTCACAACATTTCTTACCAGCAATGAAGTTGACTTTAGACTCAATCAGCTAAACTCCTCGACTCAGCCCTCTCCTAGAAGGGTGATGCACTCCAGGCCCTGGGAATGCTCATAAGGCAGTGCTCAGGAGCACCCTCGACTAATTTATGCAGTCCTTCAGGAAATTACTTATCCTTTCACAGAGGTTCTGAATCAAAGTTACCAGTGCCATGGGGTTTGTGTATCCTACCCTGTCCACACCGGTCCCCAAACCAGGTCTGAGAGAAGACAGAATAACTAAAAACAAAGTTGATACTACAGGGAAGCAACCAGAGCTACTGCGTGGCCACAGGAAATGTCAGCATCACAATAAACTGCACTAGGTACAAGTTTATTTGCAAGTGGAAATCAGCAGTTCTAGATGTTAAGTTTAACATCTGTGTCCATTGCACATGATCACCTAGACTGGGTGCACAAGGCAGCAAAATTTCAGTGCCATATCATGTTAAAATCTAGACATGCTCTGGCCCCCTCACAGTGCCGTGTTTCATTCTAAGCATGAACACTCCTGGCATGAGACATTGTGGTTCCTTTAGCTTGAATCTTCAACTTTTGCCTGGTGCACGCAGATCTTTGGAGAGTTTACCAGTTTACTGGGTCCTTTCTACTCGAATATATGAGGAACAAAATCCTTTAGTCATAGTAAAGAAATAGTCTTACTAGCTGGCATCAGCATAGTTTTTCACACTGGTAGATATTAAAACTTTCTATATAATCTTTCCAGACATGCAAATTTTGTGCCTTGTGAAATATCCATGAATAAAATTTAAAAAAACCTAAACAAACCACCAAATCAAAGCAAAAAAACCCCCAAACCACGAACCCAAAAAACCCACAAAAAACAAAGAAGAAAAACCAAAAAACCCCTAACACCCCCAACACCCCCCCAAAAAAACCCAAACACCCAAAAGACCTCAAAACTTTATAAGAGGAAATAAACCACCCAAAAGACCTCAAAGCTTTGTAAAAGGAAATAAGTTATTGTTTTTATTTTTATAGGAATTTTCTAGATTTTTACAGATCTTGGGATGCCTTAAGAAACTATGAAATGTCAGCTACCTAAGTTTCTTCTGCTCATGAGACAAGAATGGGTCTTGTTATTAAGATTCATAGGTCTGGTCATTTTGGTCAAATGTCCAGGAGAAAAGTGAAAGGGCAGAACACTGTCAAGATAAAAGACTGTCTCTGAGGCCAGAAAATACTGTGGGTTTATTTGTTTCTTTCCTTTTCTTCTCTCTCATTCTCTACTTGAGCTACATTACAAAAACATGCAATGCTCCAGAGACAGAACTGTGTGAGTGAGTTGAGGTATCCATTCCTTTTGTTTGTTTGCTCATTTCTTGCCTCTGAGCAGGGACTCGCTGTGGCCGCTGCGATGTGTGTGTGCGCATTTTGAACTAGTACTTGCCTGTTAAAAATACATTCAACAAGGTGAAACCTGCTGAGTGAGAGAAGCGTATGGAGAGAGACAATCATGAAGTCTGAGGTGATTCACTCATTATCACATCCCAAGATCATTTTAGTATTTTCTTTTTCTTGCTCTCATCAAAATTCTGTATTTAAACACTTNTTTATTGAGGGGGTGGGGGAGGGCATTGTGGTTGTCCCTACACCTTTTAACTGATGAGCTATTATACAACCAAATTCAAAAGAGGGATTTAAGCCTCAGAGGTAGTTACTAAGTTCCTACAATTTATCACAGAAAGCCAGAAAGAGGAGTCCAAAGCAAAGGTCCTAGACAGATGTACTACTTATCAGATATGAAAAACTTCATATCTGAGAAGTGAAGAGAAAGTCAACAACAATGCTGCAGTTGCTGGTAAAGTTTCAAGTAGTGGACATATGCTATAGATAAATAGAATGGTTTAGATAGGAAAGGACCTTAAAAATCACCAAGTTCCAAATCCACCTGCATGGGCAAGAAAGCCACACATTAGATCAGGTTGCTCAAAGCCCCATCCACCTGGCCTTAAATGCTTCCAGGCATGGGGCATTCAAAACCTATCTGGGCAACCTGTGCCAGTGTTTCACCATTCTCACAGGAAAGAATTTCTTCCTGATAGCTAATATTAATCTACCCTGTCTTATTTTAAAGCCATTTCCCCTTGTCCTATCATTACATGTCCTTCTCAAAAGTCCATCTCCAGCTCTCTAGTAGCCCCCTTTTAGGTACTGCAAGGGTGCTATAAGGTCTCCTTAAGAAAGCCTTCCTTTCCCCAGGTTGAACAACCCCAACCTTCTCAGCCTGTCTTCATAGGAGAGGTGCTCGAGGCCTCTGATCATCTTTGTGATTTACTCTGGTCCTCCTCTGGCAGGTCCATGTCTTTCTTGTGTTGGAGGCCCCAGAGCTGGNTTACACTATTTCAAAGTTTATTAAGAAAACTAAAACAAAGAACTGGGGTTTTTTCAGAGTTTTCAGAGCTGTATTTCATAACAGCACACAGTAATATAAAACTGAAAAAGAGAGAAAATATTAGCTGTCTAAACATCATTTTGCATACTATTTGCTTTTGTCATTTTTCTTAATTAAAAAAACAAGATTTATTTTCTTTTATTGAGGGGGTGGGGGAGGGCATTGTGGTTGTCCCTACACCTTTTAACTGATGAGCTATTATACAACCAAATTCAAAAGAGGGATTTAAGCCTCAGAGGTAGTTACTAAGTTNCCTGATAGCTAATATGAATCTACCCTGTCTTATTTTAAAGCCATTTCCCCTTGTCCTATCATTACATGTCCTTCTCAAAAGTCCATCTCCAGCTCTCTAGTAGCCCCCTTTTAGGTACTGCAAGGGTGCTATAAGGTCTCCTTAAGAAAGCCTTCCTTTCCCCAGGTTGAACAACCCCAACCTTCTCAGCCTGTCTTCATAGGAGAGGTGCTCGAGGCCTCTGATCATCTTTGTGATTTACTCTGGTCCTCCTCTGGCAGGTCCATGTCTTTCTTGTGTTGGAGGCCCCAGAGCTGGGTGCAGCACTCCAGGTGGGATCTCACCAGAGAAGAGTAGAGGCACAGAATCCCCTCCCTCACCCTGCTGGCCACGCTGCTTTGGATGCAGCCCAGGACGTGGTTGGATTTTTGGGCTGCAAGTGCACATTTTTGGGTCATGTCGAGCTTCTTATCCACCAAAGGTACAAGGTACCAGCAAACTCAGGAAGCACAGAGAAACTGAACCCCTACTTATATGGCTCACTGTCTCATGCCTGGGATTGTCACTGTCTCATGCATGGGGACCCGGCTGTCACACTGTCTTGCCTGGTTGTCACACTCCTGGGTGCCTTGCCATGTGTCTGGGCACAACAATATTGCACAAATCCGAGCACTAATGAAAGCTTTATCCAGGAAATAGACATTTTGGCCCACTAAGAAAGTTGGATTTCAGCACCCTATTGGCCATCTTTGTTATAGGAGGACTCTCACTGTGCAATATGTGGACATCCCAGCTAAGGGCATAACAAAAAGGGGTCAAAACACTTTACGGCAAATTATGACACTCCTCATTTTAACAAAACCTTTATTTTGAATTACAGTCTTTCCATGGGCATTAGCAATTTTTTTTTTTGTTTGGATTTTCCTAACTGAATTACTGCCACATTTTCAGCTTTTCCAATTTTAATACAGCTTTTATAGTTTTTTGTTGAAACAGCCATTAAACAAAAATAAGTGCACAACAAAATTAACTCAGTTTTAACTTAAAATAAAAAAGTAAGTGTTCAACTCTTGCAGCCTGGAGAAAGGTTTGAAAACGGTACCTGAATTGAAATTTTTCTTTAAAGTATATGCAGACATGCAGACAGGAAATAGAACAATTAAAATTGCATGAAATTATTATATAGATGCACAGTAATACCTGACTAAAATACACAGATATCCATTAAAATCACATTATATCAATGCAGTATCATCATATTCTGGGACCTGCCTGATGATTTAGTATTGACAACATTTTTATCAATACAAACAACATTTCCTTTGCTAAAATGCTGTTCCAAAACTGCATCTGGTTTAGATTGACCTCCCTTTATTGATTTACATCTAACAAGGATTCAGCCCAGTATTTTAAAATGTTTGCTTCTAACTTAAGGCACTTTTAGTAATATAAATTGATTACTCATAACTATACAACCAATTGACTCATTCTGTATTTTATATTAATCCACTATTTGTAGGCTGCCAATGAAGTTCATAAAGATCCTGCTCATAGTCCATTAATATTGACTCTCAGATTTAATGAGTTCATTACAATAACCATTACTGTATTATTAAAATGCAGAAGGAAATGTAAGCCTGTTTCATGCAAATAAAGACTGATATAATTAATCAAATGATACTTTTATTATTAGCATTATCATCACCATCCAGCATTTAATAGCCCTGTTTTATGTTTCCGGATAACTTTGTATGAGGCACTCTACAAAACCAGTGAGTATATAAGCAAGGTATAAGCAAGTAACAGGACATGAATTAGACAGGAACATTTAAGAATACACTGACACATTACAGATTATTTAAGAAGATATTTGTGTCAGTCCAACAAAACCCAATTAATATATTTGAATTTATTTTTTCCTTTTAATTTAAGGCTTATTTTGTAAGTAAGATCATTTAAATCTCATTTTCTGGTAATAGCTGGAGGAAAAAAAGGGTATCTGAAGCTTTAATCTACGTTCTTAGAATCAATTTTACGTTCATCTTTTAGTCACACACCCTTTTGTAATCTTTCCTTTTAATTCTGCATGCTCATTTCTCCAGTAGAACTGTGCAGCAGTTCCTCTTTCTACCATAATTCAGCATAGATGTTAGTGATACACGGGAACAGGCTTTTTTTGAGTAGGTAGAAAATAGTCTTTCTTCCAGAACACTCTTTGATATTTCTTCTATGGTGTTTGATCAAGTAGAAAAGTATACACTTTTCTCAGTTCTTTTAAAGAAAAAGGAGAAATGTTCAAGTGGAAATTTTAGTTCAGTGTGTTCAGATACTCTGTCAGTGGTTTTGGGCTTTGGCACCAAAACCCATGGTGATACTTAAGAATCACAGAACATGAAAAATATAAAAGGGAGGCATTTTGGACCTCTGCCCTCTCAGTTTTCTACCTCAGCTATCTCTGCATGGCTATTTCAAATGCCATTCTCCCAGTACCTGGGCAACATATTCAGGTTTCTGGAGTCTGGTTTCTGCACTTACATGTCTAGTCCAGAGAAGCTCTCTGACTCTGAGTTCAGCCTGTAGCCATATTATATTCTCCAGATCATAGTGACTGTGTTTCAAATAAGGAACAGTCCCACCTCCGCACTAAGTCACCAATTATTGCTAGAAATAATTTGGGAGGATGATATGTGGTACAGACTGTGACTACATCAGGGACAATCATTATGATTTAGCCATACAGATGCTGAGTTTTCAATACTCAGGAAAATTCCCATGCAGTGTTTACCACTGCGTAGGAACTCTGCAAGGATCTGGCCCCTAACCACAGCTTTCAAGTCCATTGCCTTTAAGTACTTATATCTATAGTTGGATCAAGCCCTCAAGTTATTGTAATTGCTAAATGTTTCTTATTTTTCTGCTGTGTGAAACCATACCAAATTAATAACCTAATAGGTAAGTTATTTACATGGCTTGTCAAGGAACAGTCTGATCCTGCAGGTACAATTTTAGCAGGTATTCTGTATAAAAGTACCTTTGCTGCCAGATGAATTAAGTACCACTTGATGGAATTGCATCTTCCTGGCATCTTATGCCAATAGTAAATTTATTTCATAGTCTGTTAAGAAAAAAATCTGTCCTCTGAGCCAAAAGAAGGCATCTCTCAGGTTCGCCAAGAGCTCTGCTAAGCCCTTCTTTCTTGGGAATCATTAATTGTTTACCTCCAGGAATGGTGTGTCAGAGAGGCACTTGTAAATGCACAAAAAAAAAAAAAAATTACTGCAGGAGTCCAAAATATTAAGTCTGTGTTCTAGCTTAGTTTTAATTGCTGTAGAGGTAAACTGAGCAGCAAAAATAAGTTTGATGCTGAAAGCGAATTGTGACTTGTAAATACAGGCTAATACATTTTTACAAGGCTTGGGGCAAGAATCTGTCACATTGCCCTCTGCGAGAAATGAATGGGAATGAAATTGGTGCATTTCTGCTGATGTCACAGGGCAATGATGATTTATCAGAAGACCTGTCTTACAGAGTATCAAAGGTATTGAAAGATTTCTGCTGGATTTACATGTTTATTCAGTTGCTCAGTAGTTTGTCATGGACTACTAACTTTTTCAAAAGCACACATACACATCAGCAAGACCCCATATTCTCCTGCTGCAGCTGAATGCCACAGTCCCAGCTGTGCTGGGCAGTCTAAAACTATGGGAAATAAATTATTGCTAAAGGTATTTGCAATCTACTTTATTTTCTTTGCTTCAGGTGAAGCCCTCTGCAGTAAGACCTGTGCAGTTTCCCACTGACAGCTACATATGTGAACTCCTGTACTCCTGCATGGAAAATGAACTGTAGCTGCTGTTGGTTCATCTTCAGTGTCACTTTTCTTTCACATTTCTTGCCTTTTTAGGAAGATTCCCACAGAAGCAATCACCATACTTCAAATATTGAATCTGCATTGTGGCTTCTGAACCTGAGCATCACCTGTAGCCACTCCCCAAAATCACACATGCGTGGTGAGATCCGAACACACAGCTGCCCAGGAACAGGGTTGAGTCACCATCCCTGGAGTTATTTAAAAGATATATAGATAAACCACTTAGGAGCATGGTTTAGTGGTGAACTTGACAGTGCCAGGGTAACAGTTGGACTTGATCAAATAAAGTTGTTTTCCAACTTTAATGATTCTATGATTCCATGCTTAGTTTCTGTAAGCTAAACTAGTAAACCACTTCAGAAACTGTTGGCTAATCTGCCTTTATAAATTTTATCTATATCTTCACAAAAATGTTGTCAAACTTGTGAGTAATAGAAATTAGGACTGGCTATTTTAAAAGTTATTTAGGAATATTTGATGGATCTGAAACAAGGCCAGGGAATTTTTTACAGACCATACAAAATCCTCTGACCCACATCATTATTCTCCCAGGGATAGCTACAAGTTTCTTGAACTGAAAATTAAATCAGCTTGGGGATAAGCATACTGGAATTGAGTAGCAAAAGTAAAATATACTGTTAATCCTGGCATTATTTACTCTCCAGTATTTGAGTAAAGACAGCAACTTTTACTCAGTCTCAATATATTCTAAGCTGCTACTTGGAATTCTCTGCCTCTAAAATAGTGTCAACTACTATATTACTGATATTCAAGAGGAAAGGAATAGCACTTTTAAAATATTACTGCTGTCAATCTCCATATTGTACCAAAGGCACCATATAATGCACTCAGATAGGTGTATATAAGCATGTCTATTGCTTGGATAAATAGTTTAGATTGTTTCTATATGTGACAAAACTGTGTTAGACTATGGTATTAAAATATTAGACTACTTAATAAACTTGTTTAAATGTATTTTCAAAGGACAGCCTGCCTGACTTCACTAAACTTTGAAGACTGCATTGCTGCTCTGGCTGTAACTTTTCTTCTATCCACTATGAACATGGCAAGCAATTTTTTAAATGGTGCAATAAATACTTAGCTCAAATTATTATCCCAAATGTATTCTAGTCTATATAATAATGTTGGATTAACATAAGTGTTGTTATTATTTCCTATTAATTGTTTTTTTCTGATAATAGGTTATTTTAAATGCAAGAGCCTTTTTTTACTTCACTGCTTTGGGAAGACTGTGGCCAGCAGGTCGAGGGAGGTGATCCTTATCATCTACTTAGCCCTAGTGACACCACATCTGGAGTATTGTGTTCATTTCTAGTCTCCACAGTTCAAGAAAGACAAGGAGCTACTGGAGGGGGTCCAGCAGATAACCACAAAGATGATGAAGAGTGTGGAGCAGCTCATATGAGGAAACACTGCAGGAGCTGGGCCTCTTTAGTGTGGAAAAGACTGAGAGGGATCTCATAAGTATCTATAAATACCTCAAAGGCAGGTGCCAAGAAGATGGTGCCAGATTCTTCAGTGATGCCCAGCAACAGGATGAAGAGTCATGGACATAAACTGAAACACATGAAGTTCCACCTCAACACGAGGAAGGACTTCTTAACATGGAGGGTGGCAGAGCACTGGAACAGGCTGCCCAGGGAGGTTGTGGAGTTTCCCTGTCTGCAGATGTTCAAAATCCATCTGCATGCATTACTGTGTCAACCACTCTAGGTGACCCTGCCTTGGCAAAGGGCTTGGACTAGAGGGTCTCCAAAGATCTCTTTCAACCATAACTGTTCTGTGATTCTGTGATACTTTCAGTCACTAAGTAATAAGTGAGATGAGCCACATTCACTAACAAGAGAAAGATAAGAAACTAACAATATATTTTGTATTAAGGATTGGAATTCACCAGAAATGATCAGGCTAATTTCAATACTTCACAAAGGATCCATCTCCACGTTTGATAGTTTTCAGAAAACTCAGTCTTTTTATTTTTTACTTTAAAATAAATGGTTGTAGTGACATCTGCCATCCTTTCGTGCATTTTCACATTTTCAACAATTTGAAAGGCCTGAAAAATAGAATGGAATTCTTTATTTACAGATAAGAACATACTCACTGCTTGTGATCAATAGTGTTATATCTAGAGATTCAAGCAGCTCATAGAACCATAACAGGCAGAGTTTATTACCAGTAAATCAATATGATGTCTCTTAGCCATGCATCTCTTTCAAGAATCTGTATAGTATAATGATTATCATTATAAAATAAAGTCCAGTCTCTCTTTTGCTATCTTCTGGTT
>VYZQ01000777.1:119345-142860 GCA_013400655.1 Mystacornis crossleyi
TTTAATTATTTATTTATTCACTTATTTATTAGTAGGGGAGAGAAAACTGGATAGGCATCCTTTTTTTTTCATATATCTAGTCACTAATCCTGTCTTTCTCCCCCTCCCCTGAATACAACTCTGACTTCAGTAAGTGATGTTGGTTTCTCACTAACTTTTGCAAATCAGTTTACTTAATTAAATTTCAAAACATAGGCTATTTGGGTGAAATCCAATCTGAGATTAAGACATCTAGATTTAGAGGGTTTATTCTACTGCCTAAACACAGATGTCTATACCGTTTCAAACACCCTGTCTAGCCTCTAATGGGTACTTCAGAGGGGCATGAATCTCCAGTAGCTCCTATGTCATATCTGTCAGACCTGTGCAGATGTCTTTGATACTCTAGGGCTTCTGAAATTGCAGTAGAAACTGAAATGAGGCTTATGGCAGAACACTAGACTTGAAATATTTTTAGTAGCTTTCCAAGAGAGCTTCAGTTACCTAAACAAAAGCATACCGTGCCATATGAAATAGCATACTCAAAAAACCTGCAAAGAGCTGACAGATGTGATATAGGACCTGCAGAAGCTCACCATATTCCGAGTGGCATCTAGAAACTAACTAGAACATATAACAATACCACTGAATTAGACAAGAAGACAAGAGCTGTGGGTGATACACTCAAATGTAGAATCCTGCATAATACTGCTATTTGCGGGGGTGTGGGTTCTCAAAAAGTAAACTCTGACATTATCTGCTTGATCTCACAAGATTTTGTTCTTTCCTTGTAAAAGTTTTACTTTTCTGTAAATGTTTCATATCAATTCTTTGAAATATTTAGACTTCGGTCTCATACTATGAACATTTTTTATAAAGAAATATATTTCCAATAAAGGCATATTCTTTCTTACTGCCTTCTGATAAGCTGTGATGGATATCCCCAAGAGAGTACAAAAATTCTTCTGTGCACTTTTAATACCTGTTTCCAAGCTGTAGCTGCACTTAGCAATATGCAAGAAGAGCTGTTCTTAAGAAATTAATAATTTTGTGTTCATGGGATTACTAAGTGGGAATGGCACTGCCTGTTTCCTGAAGAGGTGCTCCCCCGTGGGGGAGGTGGGCATGAGTGGATGCGTGGGGCACGGGGTTTCTCTCTCCCTGTTCCCTTGGTCACGTGTACCCCAAATCCCGTCCCCTATTGGTCACTTTGAATGTAGCCCGCAGGAATCCTGTACTTAAGGGGGTGTCCACGGCACTCTGGGGGGGTTGTTCTGGAGTTGTTCTAAGGGGCAGGTCACTGTCGGAGTCCCTGCCGGGCTCGGGCCATGTGCGGCTGGGGGAATAAAATCTGGAAACATCTATCAAATATCGTCTCCTTGATTCTTCCACGGGCCAAGGCTGTCTCCCAGGGAAAGGTTGCAGCCACCCCACTGCAACAGTTTCCTTATTTGCAAATATATCAAAATTCAAAGATACTTTTGTCTTTAAGGAGGAAAACAAAGACAATTGGAGACCCATATCCTTTAAATTCATATACTTAATTATTTATCTGGAAACAGTTTTTCCTTGGTCATCAGGCATAGGTTTAGTCTCAGGAGGAGTTTGCAGGTTTTATTTAAAACAGTTTCACAGGGAATAAAGTGCATAGTCCTATGTGTTTGATGGGGCCTGCTGTTTCCGTGGCAATGAAACTTGTATGAGGTTAATTCTTCCTCACAGTAAGGTTACTTTGATCACCCTCACTGGGAGCTCTGCAGCATGTATTAGCATGTATTCTAGGTAGATTTAGCAATGTAAGGAGTTGTAAAGTAAATGACAGACACCTCTGTGGAAAAGCAATATAATCTGACATAATAAAGGTTTCATAATCTATAGTGTTCAGGTCAGTCAAGTTTCTAAGTGACCTGGATTCTCTGTATGCAGTTGACATAGTTTAACCTCAATAGGTAACTAACTAAGCACCACGCAGCCTCTTTCTCACTCTCCCCTAGTGAGGGAGGGAGAATCAGAAGGGTAAGAGTAAGAGAAGTCACGGGTTGAGATAAAGACAGTTTAATGACTAAAAAACATCCCTCAAGCCAAAGCGAAAAAAATCAAAGCAAACAAAACAAAACCAAACCAATAAAGGTGAACAGATATAAAATGTGATATAAGAGAACCCAGCTGCCCAACAGACCAACACCTAGCCAGTCCCTTGGCAATGTCCACCACAGACATCCTCTCTCCAACCCCCAAGTTTTACTGCTGCATGTGATGTCATAGGGTCTGGAGTATTCCTTTGGTCAGTTGGGGGCAGCTGTCCTGGCTGTGTCCCCTAATAGCTTGTGCACTCCCAGCCTACTCACTGGTGGGGCGGTTTGAGAGGCAGAGAAGGCCTTGACTATGTCAGCACTGCTCAGAAATAACAGAAACATCTCTGTTTTATCAACAGTTTTCACCACAGATCCAAAATACAGCACCATACAAGCTACTGCAAAGAAATTAAATTCTATCCTAGCCAAAACCAGTGCAATATTCACCCCTTTTTCCACACCATTTACATCACATTCACTTCCCAAACTATAAAATAGATCCCTAAGAACCACCACCTCCCATCCCATCCTTTTACATATACATACACAGATACCATTCACATAGTTTATGGACCACCCCTGTGAAATGTCCCTAAAATGAACATAAAATACAACACTCATAAAAATGTTTGTTGAGTTTGTTTAGTCCATGACTTTGGTTTCCATCTGTTATGGCGGCCACTCCAGACAGGAGACTTCTGTGTGTTGTGTGACATTACTGGTCACCAAAACTAGCTCAGGTCAGATCACTGCCCTTCTTGCACTGCTTCTTGTGAGTCTCATCCTCCCTGTCCAGGTGATTCCTGCTACAGTATTTCCTATGACATGCAATTTAAATCATGGGTTAAATTTAAAGGTATATCCATTACAATATCTGTTCCTGGACCCTTTGCACCAGGCTGTAAGGTTTAACATTCCAATTAATTCCTCCCCCATCTTCTAGCTTGGTTAGCAGCAAGATTTTCCTCCTGTAATAGCTGCAACATATGGCAACCACAATAAAGGTGACATACGTCATCATATAATACTGGCATCAAAAATCAGTGGCATTATACAATTCAAATAATGAGTTATTTTCACTCAAAAGAAGTATGCACACTGCTTGAAGTTTCTTAACTTGTTCCATCTTGACTCTGAGCACAGGCATAGGATACTATAAAATTAAGAATGGCAAGAGCAATTTCAGAAACTGCAGAGAAAAGAGATTAAATATATATTCTCTATGTAGGAAGCCAGTAGTCTTTTTCATTAGCAACAGCAGTACATGCTTTTCCTTTCACAGTTCCATTTCATTAGTTGAATGCATTGCATTTTTATTAACATTAAAATGTTGGACAAATTACTACAGATTTTCTGTCCCAAGGGCTGAAGTAGCTGGAAAAGTTTCTTTTATATGTCAGCTAAAATGGGTAGTCCAGTATGGAAACTGAAAATAAGGGAGGGATCAGTTTGCAGACCTATATATCTTTGTATAAAACCACTTTACTTTTGATCAAAATCTCTGGTGTAGGTTTTTCTATTTGTTTTAGTGCAGAAGGATCATAAGATGCTCAAATGTGATTTCTGGGCAAGGCACACTTCCAGAATCCACTGATAGCTTTGCAGCCCACTCCGTTCCTTGTTAGGCTGTTCAGTGAGTACGCAATGAAAAATCTCCTCTGCAGAGAGATGAATTCCACCAGTAGCCTGGAAAATGTGTTCTCTTCCCTCTGGACTCACAGAAGATTAATGCCCTCCAAGGCTTGCCTAGCCTTAAATAACATTGAAAGAAGAATAGCAGGTTCCCTGGTCTGATTTGCCCTAATCCATAAAATTAAAATCCATCAGAATATAACTGTCTAAAGAAATTAAATTTGAACTAGTACGAGCACTGTCTTTGCTTATATATCCAGAAAGAGTATCTGAACATTCCATAATCCAAATTGTTAAAAGATATCCTGTCACTATGAAAATATATTTTCACGTGAGAGAGAGAGGAAGGATTAATTTTCTTTAAGTCCTCTTATGGATAAAATGCAGGTCTATCTTTAAAATGTAATTTTTTTTTTTCTATTGGAATCAGACTAATAGTACCTCTACTCCAGTACTCTGTCTCAGACAATAGCAATGAGAAAAGTTATTCAAAGAGAGTATGTAAGCCTGGTCATTTTCTGCAGCCTATCCCTGTCGTACTTCTCTTATATCTACAAATATTGTACTTGGGATTCTAAAGGGAAAATCCCTTCCCTGGTCCTTTTAGCATCCCTTTATGGATCTGCTATATGGGATTTTTTTCAATTCCTCCTTGAACTTGTTGATTCTGACTGCCACTGACTGCCACCAAAATCTCCTATAGGAGAATGTTCCAGAAATTTACTGCCCACCGTGCAAAAATGTTCCTTCTCTTAAGTGTTTAACTAGTCTCCTATTTCTTCCACTGAGTATCCTAGTTTCAGCTTTTGGGACTTGGGGAGTTATAGTACTACATTAACCTCATCACTTCCTTCCTTCTATTTTCTTCTAACTGAACAGAAATTATTGTTTCTAGTATGTCCTACATAAGCTAAACAACCTGAAATATCACAGACCATTACACAGCAGCTGATTTCAACAGTTCTGGATATTCATGTCAAAAGAGTGCGGGGAAAACAACACTTCTTTGAAGAGTAGCCCAAAACTAGATATAGTACTCCAACTGAAACTTTCCTCAAGAAGGCAGAAGGATTCACACATCTTGGAGAGTATTCCTTTATTCACACCTTACAGTAGAATATATTTTCATATCATTATGTAAATGAGAACCCCACTTAGTCCTTCTATTTTGATGATAAAACACTAATAACTTTTCTCAAGATTTGGTTATTGGAAAAACACTTTCACTGGGTTTTTGCTGCTCTTTTTTTTTTTTCTTCTTTTAATAATGGCTAGTTTCTCTAAACAGCATTTTGAGAAAATCCTTTGTGCCGAAGACCTTGAGATATTCTTTCCCTGAGATTCTTCCCAAAGACTCACTTCAGCACTTTCAGAAGTGCATGCAGATCTGATGATTAATTTAGACCTTCTTAAAATACTGGGGAGACTAGTTTTCTTAGATATCCAGACTGCCCTGACTTTAGGTGAAAATCCAGGACAGGAGTCCAAATTGAGTGTGGTTGTGAAGGCCTGATTTTTGTCCTAGAGCTGCAAGATTTAAGATGTTTCTTCCTTTGACTTTTGTCAAGAATTAACTGTGTTCCTTGCCTCCTGATTCATTGTCCTCAAAAAGGGTTTTTACTCTCACTTCTCTTCCTCTCCTGATATATAAACAAAGAATCTATAATCCAGTATTTAAGGCCAGATGCTGGAACTCCTCCAAGTCCAACCAGACTGGTAGGCTACGCATTGACAGCTGTCTCACACAGTGGATGAGCATGAGCTTCACACCAAGCAATAGGAATCCATAGGCTAAAGATTATTTCTCATCCCCTTTCCTCCTCCACCCTCAGCAAATCCGTGCCTGAACAGAAGATAGAATCACTCCTTCCTCTCAGACACTATGAAAAGAAAGGACAGGAGAGCCCAAGGCATACTTTTTTTCCATTACTTGGCCTACACCCAGACACAGTGGTGGCAGATTTCTTGGTTGCTTGAACCAGGTTAAAAACATCAAGCTGCTTTGCATCTACTCAGTGCGTTCTAGCTCTGATGAGCACAGACGCATTTTCTTTTTCTTTAATGAGAATGTATCACCAGTACAGACAACATTTGTGCAGCTGGCATGAATATCTCTGCACCTGATGCCAACTTACCTCAATTAGCAGAACAAGCACATCATCATTCTGTTTAAAATGAAGTCTGCCTCGATAAAAACATTTTAGAACAGTTTAACTTTTAAAAACACAGCCTAAAAAAGCCAAAAGGCTCTCAGGTGTTACTGGTGCACTTTTAGTCATACATTGCCATACTCCTACAACCTGAAGGTGAAAGTACTTGTTAAGGTGCTTTTCTGCAAATATAATAAGCACGTAGTGGAGGTGGACAGAATATGCCAATACACAGACCAATTCTTAATGCCTTTACTGATATTAAATAAAAGACAATACACAGAGTAGAGAAATGCAGAAAATAATCATGAAATAAGGGAAGCGTGGGAAACTAGTTTAAATCAACCAAGCAGGGAGGCACCAGAAAAGGTATGTTAGGGTCATGGCATGATCAAGTGACACGCTAGGAAAATAATCATTATAAATTAGTATAAATGGGGCAATATTGCATTTGTCAAGGCTAGGGGAAATAATGTTATTCACACTGAAAGAAGAGACAGCCCAGTAAATTTTAGATTTAGAAAAAAAATGGGAAAGCCATGCAAGTTTTGAACCTATTCTGGATCTCAGCATCTAAATTGGAAGCTGCAAATCTGTCACTCCTTAGGATTTCAGTCAGATTGTCATGCCATGAGGGCTGCTGGGAAAACATGCTAAGATATTTTGCTGTGGCTACACACAGCTGAGTATTCAGAGCACTGGCATAAGGGCACAAGAGTGGTGGAGAAGCAGAAGGAGACATCAAGGGAAGCTGCTGAGGCAACTCGTGAAGTGCGCACCGTGGTAGGAAACATATAAGCATGGGTCTTCAGTCACTGCGCTGATTATTTCTCTTGTTTCCTCTGAAATAAACCTGATGCTGTGGACTAATAGGTTCCATAGGCTGGATCCACTCTCTGGCCTTTTAAGAGATCAAAGCATTTCTATGAAGAATATCCCATCAAGTCACCAGATGGTCAAAACACTTATGTTTTGAATTACAACCTGAAAAGCCAAACTTCAGAGTTTAGATTACTAGTTTGCTCTCTGTGTTCATCAGCTTTCTGTATCTGGATAAAATAGGAACAAATCTGCACAACAGACAGAACTATAGAGTTTTGCACATAGCTTTTCCTCTGAAAGCACTGATTTAGGTACATATTACCTCAAATATGTTTTGAACGTATTACTGAATACTGTATTTATATTATTTTTGGTCATCTTAGCTATAGATCAATAATTTAATGATTATAAAATTATAATTGGCAACTAAAGTAATACATTTTATTTTTAGCTTTAAACACTACATAAAGTGGTATTTGTATGCCATTTTCCAAAATACTCTTAAAATATATTTTAGATAAGCTGTTTAATATTTACCAGTGACTTTCAATGGCTTAGTTGAAGTCATATAATACTTTTAGGAGTCCAGTAAAGCAGAAATTTTATTTTGTCAGATTCTTTTTCCATTAGTGTCATCAGTCACAAGTCAAGTTCAAAATTAGCAAAACATGTCAACAAGATTGAATGATAGTATGAGATAGACTTCTTACACCATTTTATGTTCATTACCCATTACATCATGATATACAACACCGTAAATTCAACTTGTGTTTGTTTTGGCTGACTTTTAATCTCACTGAATTCTTTTTTTAATGCTGCCTGAACATTTTACCAGCCCCTCCTTTACTCTTTTTATAAGTTTACAGAAAACATATATCTGAAATATCTGTCAGGTCACTGGCATAAACTTCCATCTACACTTTCTTCTTCTACAGAAGGTCATATTATGTTATTATGATTCTGTATATTAACTTTGTTTATACATCAGCATCCTAATTATTGTTGCTATTATTACTAGTATTATGATTATTATTATTATTATTATTATCATTATTTTGTCTGTGAAACAAAGAAGGATATATCTGGAGGCTGAAATCAAACCTCTTGCTGATTCTCTCAAATGAAATTTGTGCACTATTTCCCTTCAGAAATGTGTACTGTCATATGCAATATTCATAATATGGATAGATACTTCATATGAGAATAATTTAATTGTCTGTTCTGCTCAACCATTGTTTAATGAATTCCTAACAATCTGAGGGCAAGCTGTTGGAGAGCTATTATTAAATTTCATATTTGCTTTGCAGTTTTCTTCACCACTGCTTCATCTATTTGGGCACATAATGGCATTAACTTTTTCTTACAAATAAAAGCTTTGAATATTCGTTATTTGTAAAATGCAAAGTTGTTGGGGTTTTAGGAGTTTTTCTTTGTGTTCTTTTCTTTTACTCTTAAAGAATTTTTCCCAATGCTAAGGGATAATTGCTGGGTGCTTAAGAGAGACAAAAAAAAACTGGCCACAGGGGGAGGGGTCCAGCTGTCCTCTTTTACTTGGGCTTTTGCTCAGGTGGGGGCAGAGATGCCACGAGATTTGAACTGAGAAAAAGGGGCTGGGTACAATGCCTGGCTCTCTTTGTTCTGCCGGCATTTGGAGGGGACAGAGAGGCTGCAGTCGCTGTNGTTCTTTTGTTTGCCTTGTACTATATATATTAGTAAAGAACTGCTATTCCTATTCCTCATATCTTTGCCTGAAAGCCCCTTAATTTCAAAATTATAATAATTCGGAGGGAAGGGGGTTGCATTTTCCATTGCAAGGGAGGCTTCTGCCTTCCTTAATAGACACCTGTCTTTCAAACCTAGACAAAAGTTTAAAGTTTCATTGCAGATGCTTGCTGGTCATAAAAAAGTTA
This sequence comes from Mystacornis crossleyi, assembly GCA_013400655.1. Lineage (NCBI taxonomy): Eukaryota > Metazoa > Chordata > Aves > Passeriformes > Timaliidae > Mystacornis > Mystacornis crossleyi. The sequence continues at coordinate 127,914 of VYZQ01000777.1, forward strand.
ATTAACATTAAGAGATATTTTCATTTAAATCCAAAAATTTATATTTTTATTTAAATCCAAATTTTTCTGTCAGGAAAAATACTGAAACCTACAGGAAATGTGAAATCAATAGCTTAGCATGCACTAAGAATATTTTAAAAGCTCCAGCAAAATGATCCCAGCAGTGTTAATTTTTTAGGTATTACCCAGTTCTTAAATTATGTAAAAGGGAGACATGAGTATGAACAAATGGGATGTCATTCACTAGACTATTATTATTATTATTATTACTATTTGCAATCTAGTCTTCCACCTTTTATTCATCTCTTCTATAAATTAAATGACCTAATCTTTTTGATCTCTCTTCCAGTAGAAGTTTTCTAAACATAGAAGAATTCTCATTTCCCTTCTTTGGACCGTTTCTTTTCTGCTATATCATTTCACATCAAAATGAATGGTGCAGCAATGAATACTGAATTTTTGAAACGTGTCATCGGTGTCTTACCCTTCAAACAATCATATGTCTTTCAGGTATCTCTGGTGGTTATAGAGCAGTTCTTAACTTCTTCAGTATTCTCCATCATTACTCAATCAAAACTCTAAGCCACATTAGTATTTGTATTTAATACATGAATAAATTGACACAAAGTCTACAAGTGTCTGGGACCACCCAGGAGCAACCAATACATATCAGGAGATTATCAGTGGACAACGGAATGGTTACAGGTTGCATCTATCTGGACTTCTGGAAAGTCTTTGGCATGTTCCCCACAAAATCTTTCTCTCTAAATTTGAGATGGATTTTCAGAGTGAACTGTCTAGTTGCATAAGAAAGTGATAGGACAGTCACACCCAGAGGGTAGTGGCCAACAGCTCAGAGTCCCAAAGGACATCAGTGGTGTCCCTCAGGGGTCAGTACCAGTGTTACTTAATACCTTCATAGACAGAGGGACTGAGTGCATGCTCAGCAGACTTGCAGATGACACCAAGATGAGCGATTCAGTTTCCAAACCTGAAGGATGCCATCCAGAGGGAACTGGACAAGCCTGAAAAATGGGCCCATGGGAATCTCATGAGGTTCAACAAGGCCAAGTGCAAGGTGCTGCACCTGGGTCAGGGCAATCCCCACTATCAACACAGGCTGGGAGATGAACAGATTGAGACCAGCTCTGATGCGAACATGCGGTGGATGAGGGGTTGGACATGACCCGGCAATGTTCACTTGCAGCCCAAAAGTCCAACCACATCCTGGGCTGCATCCAAAACAGTGTGGCTAGCAGGGTGAGGGAAGGTATTCTCCCCCTCCACTCTGGTCTGGTGAGATCCCACCTGGAGTGCTGCATCCAGTCTGGGACCCTCAGAATAGGAAGGACATGGACCTGCTACAACAAGTCCAGAGGCCACCAAGTTTATTAGAAAGATGTAGCACCTCTCCTATGAGGAAAGGCTCAGCGAAATGGTTTTATTTCAGCCTGGTAAAGAGAAGGCTGGGGGTGACTTAATTGTGGCCTTCTAGTACCTGAAGGGAGCCTACAATAAAGATGGAGAGAGACTATTTACAAGGGCATGTAGTGACAGGACAAGGGGGAATGGCTTCAAACTGAAAGAAAGTAGGTTACATTGGCTATCAGGAGAAAGTTTTTTGCTGTGAGAGTGATGAGGCACTGGCAAAGGTTCCTCAGAGAAGCTGTGGATGCCCCATCCCTGGAAGTGTTTCTGTTCAAGTTGGATGGGGCTCTGAGGAGCCTGGTCTAGTGGAGGTGTCCCTGCCCATGGCAAGGGGGTTGGAATTAGACGACTTTTAATGGCCTTTCCAATCCAGGCCATTCTATAAGTCTATGATTATTCCATCAAATCTTGAATCAGCAGTTAAGACTGAATTTTAATTAATTTTCCCTACACCCCTAGGCCAAATTTTCCCTGTTTCAATTTTCCATTTAGCATAGGCTATTTCTAGTAGACAATCCAGGCATGCTGCCACCAAGTATACTTCCTTACTGCAATCTGACTTCAGTGGGGAGACACTTTGGATGAATATCAGCTTCCTGTACCTTGATTTCAGAGTCAAATAACCTGGTACACATCCCAGATGCCATCAGGGTTTTCCAGTGATGTTGAAGATGGTGGCACCAAGATTCGGGACATGATCTGTAATACACACAGAAATTAGCAAGCATAAAAGAGGATTTACTTTTCTTGTCTGTCTTCATTTTCTGCAAGGTTCTGGCTGTGTGTACTTAGGAAAGATGGGATGGAAAACCTAAGTTATGTCATAAAAAAAGGAAATTACTTTTAATTGAGAGATTAATATTCAGTATTTGTCTCTTGTAAAATGCATAAACCCTTCTGGGAGAAAAACTCAAGCAACTTTTCTTTTACTTAGCACGTTCTAGGCAGGTAGCTCAACAGCAAGAACAGAAAAGATCTGACTTATTTATTCTTCTTGGAGTCAGAAATTCTGCATTCTCAAAGACTCATCTTCAACAGGAAGGATATCCATTCATCTTCAATGCTCCATGGCTTTATGACAGATAAAAATGTGATTTAGAGGCTTAAGTCTCTGTGAGCTGAAAGTTTTGCTAACTTTTAGGAGTTTTCTTCACTTGGGACTTTTTGCTGAGTGTTCTAAGTTACTATGCAAAAGTAATGTTTACCTAATTGTAAGTAAAAATGATGATGTCAGCACCGTCAGCACCATATAACAAAATACGATTTTTAACTCACAGATTAACTGAGGTTTCTACATGCCATTATAAGAGAGGTTTTAAGACCAAAAAGTCTAGACAGGTTTCTGCTTTTTGGTGTGCCCTAATAATATCTAAGCATTCAAGTATGTCAGCTGTTAAGATCCATGGATTTAAAATCTCACGTCAGGAATTACCCCATTTTAAGTGTTGCAGCACTGAGCCTTACAGCACTTAAGTGGGGGCCTAGATAACCAGACTGTCTGCTCACTACACCTAGTCTGATCACTGAGCATGTGCAACAGTGTCACTAACACAGAAACTGTTTCCAGAATGGCTGTTTTGTCTTTTCAGGAACTCGTATAATTTGGACAGATTTTCCTGAACATAGACACTTATATTTCATCTCAGTTGTACTTTAGTATTCAGCATTTTTATGAATCAAAGGGATATAGGTATTTCACTGGCTTTAAGAGCCTAAATACTTATGAGGATCTAGTTCATGCATAACCAACAGCTCATGAATCATAAAATCTGTAAGGTTAGAAAAGATCTTTAAGATCATCAATTTCGGCTCCTATCCTAACGCAGACAAGTCCACCACTAAAGCATGGCCCTTTAAGTGAAGAAATCTTTCCTAATATCCAATCTAAACCTCCTGTGGTGCAACTTGAGACCATTTCCACTTGCCCTACCACTTGTTACTTGGAAGAAGACCAACAGCTACTTTGATATAAACTCCTTCAGGCACTTGTAGAGAGTAATAAAGTCCTCCCTGAGTCTCCTTCTCTTCAGGCTAAACAATCCCAGCTCCCTCAGCCACTCCTCATAAGACTTGTGCTGTAGACCCTTCACCATGAAAGGCAGCTTCATTGCCCTTCTCCAGCACCTCAATGTCTTTCTTGTAATGAAGGGCCCGAAACTGAATACGGGGTTTGATGTGCCACATAAGATGTTGCATTTATGCATGGTTGCATTTGACCCTTTAAAAAAAAACAGCAGCACTTGGTACATTCTTCAAAGACATAAAGGCTTGAGCTGTTGTATGGCCAAAAACTCTTCTAGCAAGCCTCAGAGGAGCAAGGAGAGACAGTGAGCATTGATGTACATGAACTTGGAACATCAGTCATGGGATTAGCACATGAATATCAGGTGCTTTTTCCAAGACCCATTATAGTAGAACCAAGAAAGTTGTGGGTACAAGGAATCTCATGTATACCTTTCTAATTGCATGCAATTTGACTACAAACCAACTACTTTATCCATAAATGTGCCTTTGGCCTTCTTGGTTGAGTTCTCCCTGCTAGATTACCTGGCTTCGTGGCAGTGGTCACACATTGAGCTGGGACATCTCAAGGTTGCTTCTTGAGGCATAGACCTTCTACCAGTGATAGATCGTTGGATGAACCCAATTTGAATTCTCTCTGGAATGCACTCCATGTGAGTCTACCTTTGAGCAAGGAAGCCTCTCAAGGTCTGAGATATCATACCTGAGAGCAAGAGATCTTTCATTACTCTACGTGGAGAGACCCATTATTTAAATTTGATCCTCAGTAAGTGACCGATGACATGCTGAATTAATAGAGAGGAAATATTACTAATCATGTAGGTATTCATTAATTATTATTACAAACTTTGCACATATAATCTTTTAGACGTAAGCAGCTGACCAAGTCTGGGACTAAGTCTGGATCTAGCCACTCCTAGACTCCTCTCTGAAAAGGAGTTTAAAAAGCAAGAGGGTCCTTTCAGAATCAGCAGGAGAGCCTTCACTGCTTTTTTTGCATCTCTGATCTCTGTAAATGATTCTAGCTCGATTCTAACTCAATATTCCTTCCTATGTTTCTTTCACATAGTAACTGATAATGAGCCTTGCTACCAAACTTTAAGTCACCCTTTCATAAATTCATATTGAAACCACTTTTGCTAATACCTCTGATCGTGATTCTTTGAGAAACCAAAATCCCTCTTTCAATAAAAATTGATGTACTCAGCAGGATTCTAAATCAGGACTCACAACACCTGTGTCAAGTACAGGATGAGGATCACTTCCTTAGTTCTGCTGGACACATTATTTCTGATACAATCCAGGATGCCTTTGGCCTTCTTGGCCACCTGGGAAAGCTGCTGGCTCATGTTCAGCTGGCTATTGACCAGCACCCACAGGTCCTTTTCTGCCAGGCAGCTTTCCAGCCATTCTTCCTCAAGTCTGAAGCACTACATGAGAGTTGTTGTAATCCAAGTGCAAGACCTGGCACTTCATCTTGTTGAACCTCATCCAGTTGGCCTCATCCCACTGATCCAGCCTGTCCAGATTGCTCTGTAGAGCCTTCTTACCCTCCAGGAGGTCAACACACCTGCCTAACTTGGTGTCCTTTGCAAACTGCCTGAGGATGTACTTAATCCCCTCCTCCTGATCACTGATAAAGATATGAAACACAACTGGCCCCAACATTGAACCCTAGGGAACCCCACTAGTGCCTGGCTGCCAGCTGGATGTAACTTCATTCACCACCTGACCATTCAGGCAGTGTTTTTACGCGGCTAATGGTGAACCCATCCAGGCTCTGAATACTGTGGAAAATGGTGTCAAAGATTTTAATAAAGACTAGGGAGATAACAACCACAGGCTTTCCTTCATCCACCAAGTGGGTCACCCTGTCTTAGAAGGAGATCAGGTGATTCAAGCACAACCTGCCTTTCATAAGCACAATGGGCTGAACTTCAACTGAGCAAGAATTCAAGTATTTTCAGATTTGTTGAACACGTTTTGTTATCCCTAGAGATATCCCTTCAAGTGCCTCCAGGCTAGAGTAGAATGTAGGCAGAGAGAGAGAGGGAAACACATATTTGAAATATTTTTTATATTTGCGTGTGTGTTTGTTTAAATGCCCTGTCTCCAAGCACTGTTATATGCTTGTTAAAAATAAAGCAAGCTGGGGTTGTAAACACCTGATGAACATATCCACTATTTGCAAGAAATCACTCATATAACTGCATTGTGAAGCTGCTCATGCAGTATATCAAAAAAAACCTCAGCAAAATAAATACTGTGTTTTATTATATCAGGTCAATAAATACAAAGCAATGAAATATTTTTTTTAAAAAGTACTTTATTAGAATTATGATGCTGGCTGCACATTGCAAAGAAACAAAATTACGTATCAGTGCACTCCATAACTAAAAAAACCCCAACATTTTACTTTTCTCAAAGAAAACTATCTTCTTTGCAATAATTGACTGACCATTTTTGTGTCTACCTATGTCTCTCCCCAAATAAAGATGAGAAAGAAATAAAGTGCTTCCTAAAATCCTCTGTAAAGGTAGTATTTTTCAATGGTCTTTGCTTTATGTTTTTTCTTTTTTTAGGGTCAATTATGTGAGCAAGAGGAAAACTAGAAACCATAGAAGACTTACTGAGTCCCTTTATGAGCTCCAGACATAAAAAGAATCTCAATCTTATCAGAGAGATCTTTTTTTCAATCAAAAATATGAGACTCCCAAGAGAACACAAAATTTTCAGCAAGGCCCAGGGTTCCCAAGCCCTGCAGTGATGGGCAGCAAGACTGTTCCAATTTAAAGCACACTGTGTGTCTTAAAAAGCACAACAGATACCACTGCATTTTGTCTAAGTGACATTAAGGAACAGTTCAGCTTTTTCACTCATGCAACTAGAGTTCTCATTAAGAGAGGTCTATCAGACTCAGAAAGTAATGGCAATTAGCCCAGTGCATGCTCGTCCCACCCACCACCTGCAGTCCAGCTGTCTATGTCTGTTCCTCTGTCTGGAAACTCGCTGGCATGCTCAAGTGCTGAGCCCGCTGCACCCTTTGGCCCATGACTTAGCCAGCACGTCCAGACTCTCAGAAAACAATATTGGCATTTAAAATATATGTCCTGCTGGCTGTACCCACTTATGCACAGAACTCTGGCTTTGTATCATAGCTCTATTCTAGTCCTGTAGGCCAAGCTTAGCCCTGGTTTAATGCCTTGAGCAACTTCAAAGGCGTTGCCTTGATATCAGATATACTTTGCTGAAGGGCTCATGCTCACCCTTTTTCTTTCAAACTCCTCCTCTTAAGCTTTCCATCATTAACTGCTTTTCATCCTCATGCCTTCCACGTTCTTAAATTAAACCACCAGCTTTGCTATGTTTCATTTACAACAGCATGAGATTCTCATTATCTTTGTAGTAGGACTTACCCCATCTTGCACTGCACATTCTTTCATCTTTGCTCCTCATATGTTGTCTGATGTTAACTCCAGGGTGGGAAGGTCTGGGTTTTAAATCTCTATGAAGTGCTATTTGAAATTAAAGTTATACATACATATTTAATTAGAATATGCATAAAAATAATTACCAATATTCTTAAATGACCCGAATACAAAATGTTCTGCTTTTAGATCTAAACCCCTTTTCTTCTCTAAATATAAGCCCAGACATTTGCATCAATATTTAAAAAGATCTGGAAGAGAATGTCTCTAAAAAGAATCTTCCAAATAGAGATGTTTATTAGTGGGAAAGTGTTTTATTCCATTGTGACTCACACTTTGAAGCTGAACAAATCCTCTGTGTAACAGAGTAGGCAAGGATAGCAAGTTTATTGGGGGCCATACAACAATCTTGTACCTTACTGTTCCAGCTGGAATTGTCTGTCTACAAACTTTTATGGTCAAATATAGCAGACTCTGCCTGACTTCAAGACAACCAGAAGCACTGAAGTCCAAGACAAAACGTAATTTCCTTAAAATAAGCCTAGTTGTAAGATGCTAAATCAGACTCAGCACAGGGATACAAAACCTATGCGGCTGCTGAGTGGTATCAGAGCAGAATGATCTCATGACTCTCCGAAAAAGGACGAATCACAGATTTGCTTTCTATATAGAAATATTCAGAAACATTCTAGTCACCAGAACACAGATGCACTAAGTGAATAAAAATTTAGATGTCTTCAGATAAGTTGGCAAGTCTTCAGATAAGTTGTGAGATGGATGAATTTAGATCCAGATCTTAAAAAACCAGTATTATTTGCTAATTAGCTCCAGGGAGGTTTTGTGGAGTCTTTTCACCTACTCCCCTGTTGGGGGTTGAGAAAGTTTTCTTTCTGTGTGTGTATGNCCAAAAATTTCCCTGGAATAATGTAGAATTAATGGGAAAGGATTCTAACTATAAGAAGATTTAGTAAAACATAAACAAATAAAAATCAATAAAGATAATGAGTATATTAAGGGAAGAAGCCTAAAACTATTTAAAATTTTCCTCACAAAAATGAAACCTTCAGAAGAAAGAAGATGACCATGACCTTTCCCCCACTCCCCCCCACCAAAAAAAAAAGAAAAAAAAAAAAAAAAAAGGAGAAAAAGAGAAGGACCCCTAATGGGAAACCAGATGAACATAGAAAAGTAATTAAATAAGAAAAGATCAGAAAAGGGCAAAGATGCATATCACAGGTGGATGGATGGATTCAGTATCTAATCTTGCTCTGCTGCAGTTATGTTCTGTCGCTCTGAAACTGAAGGAACAGGGAGAATAAAGGCAGGAAATAATTTGTGTTGTATGTGATTGAAAAGGTACATTTTCATGGTAGTGCTTTGAGGTGAATGGGCTGAATGATATTCAGAGGAATGGTTGACGTGAACCAGCTTTGCCCAAGGGTTCACCTAGCCCAGTCCCTCATCTTCAGGCATATCCCAGATGCACACCTAGGTAAGTCTGAGTATATATTTGTATTTCCTTATGATGTTCTTCTGCCTTAGGATGTCTTTCCAGTAACCCCCCAGGGATCTCTCTTCCAAGCATTTGTCCAATTTCCTTTTGAACCCAGGTAAATTTCTTGCATCCACAATATTTTTTTATCCTCACTGTTTAAAGAAATATTTCTTGGGATTTTTTTTTCCTTGGTTGGTTGTTGTTGTTTGAAACTTAATTCTCATAGCTGCACTTATTACCTTCTGTCTTTTGTGCTGGAAGAAACAAGGAGCAGTTACGGTCTACCAGTCCTCTCTGTGCTTCTCTTATCTCTAGCTCATCTCCTTTTCATGCTGAAGAGTCATAGTCATATGCCTCCCTCTTGCAGATTTTATTTCACACCATGTTGTCCTTTTCTGCCCCTACTATTTTACTGGCCAATCTCTCAGCGTCGTAAGTTCTTCTTCAGCTCTTCAGTTTTCTTTCATTTTCATTACCATGTATAAAATAATGTTTTCAGCAGATTTTCATCTCTTTTCAGAAGACTTTAATATCCACTGTTGTTCTCTGGATGTCATATTTACGTTGCACACACAATTGAAAAAGAGAAAAGTCATTCCAAAGTAAGCATTCTTCTTAAATTTACAAGAGAAGTGAAAGAGGTGTTGAGGGATTTTATGTTAAAAAGCTGAGAAAAATTCTTTCAAGCATGCATCATTTTTCCCTCGACTGCATATTTGTCATACTCTCACATAAACTTCCATTACTCACTGCCCAAAACATTAAGCTAATAACTCATGTACCCTGTCACCCTGGAGGTAGGTCACTTACAGCATTTCAGCTAGGCAGCATCTTGGCTAGGCAGCATCTTCACGAGCTGGTCTGTTCCATAATAGTGTTTCTTGAAGAACTCTTCTTTACAGTACAATAAAATAAAGAACTAAACAAGAAGTAAAGAAGCAAACTATAAAGTAAAGAAGTAAAGAACAATTCTTTACAGTAAGAGAAATATTAGTTCTCCAACTAAAGTTTTACTAAGGTTTCATCTCCTCATATATTCACACCCTAAAAATATGCAGAAAGGTTTAGGAAAGACCGGTCCTGTTTGATCAACCCAATCCACTTCTATGGCAAGATAGCCCACTCGCTGGATGAGGGATAGGCTCTGGATGCTGTCTCTGTAGACCGTAGTGAAGCGACATCATTTCCCACAGCATTCTCCTGGAGAAGATGGCAGCCCACAGCTTGGACAGGTGCATCCTTTGCTGGGTTAAACGCTGTCTGGATGGCCAGGCCCAAGGAATGGTGGTGAATGGTGCCACATCCAGTTGGTAGCCGCTCATGAGAGGTGTTCCCCAGAGATCAGTGCTGGGGCCAGTCCTGTTTAACATCTTTATTGATGATCTGGATGAGGTTCACCCTCAGCAAGTTTACCGACAGCACCAAGTTGTGCAGGAGTGTTGATCTGCTGAAGGGTAGGAAGGATTTGCAGAAGGATCTGGACCAGCTGGATCAGTAGGCCAAGGTGAGTTGTATGAGGTTCAACAAGGTAAAGTGCCAGGTCCTGTGCTTGGGTCACAAATATGCTACATGCTTAGGAAAAGTGGTGGAAAAGGACTCGGGAATGTTGGTTGACAACCAGCTGAACATGAAGGCAGTTGAGTTATCACCCCTGAAGGTATTTACAAGACATGCAGATGTGGTGCTTTGGGACATGGGTTAGTGGTGAACTTGGCAGTTCTGAGTTTACAGTTATACTTGATGCTGTTAAAGGTCTTTAACAACATCAATGAGTTCGTCATTCAGTGATTCTGGTGGAGAGGTGAGAATGTGTTTCATTTGTACTGACAGATCACTTTTGGGCAACAGAAAATGCAGCCAAAATATACGTTCAGTGTGCCAGGCAATAGTTGCATTGAGACCTGACTGACTGTCACGCCTTGAGACTTGACAAAAAAAAATATTAACAGGGTTGACATTCATCTGAGTAAATCATTGACCCTGAAGTTACCTTCCCCATTTAAAGAAATCAAAACAGCCTCCCTAAACCCCAGCATCCAGCCATTTACCAGTCTTAGCAGAAAACTTTTCTTTGCAGCCTTTTTTTTTGCTCATATTGACCTTAGGATTGAACACTGCCAGTTTCACAACATACTGTAGTAGTTTCACAATATACTGCGGCAGTTATCAGTACTGTATAATTTATTTACATACCAGGGCAAAACTTCAGTGAAAGTTACTTGATTGCATTCTTTTATCTAATACAAAATGCCTTTTTCCTTCTTTAAATGTAGGAAAGTATCTGGTTGGTGATGTTTTAAAGCACCATACTGTATAATTTTCATTCAGCATGCCACAATTTCAATTGGTTTTTTTAATTATGGAAGTGTCATTAAATATAACTTTAAAATATTTTTAGATTCTCTGATCTGGGCCTTTTACCATCTTAGATAAGCTCAATATATCTGAACTGATAGATCAAGGGAATCTGTTTAGTTGGTTTAAATATTTAATGCATTTTTTTTCCTGAACAACACCGCAAGTTCTTATGAAGCAATGCCCCATTTAAAGAGAATATGGAGAATGTGTCTACATTTTCCAGAAAATTACAATAAAAAGGATTGTTATGGATTTTGTGTGATAAACTGATGGTACAAGTGGAACCTAAAGCTGTCACATGTATTCCAAATGTATATGGGGTGGAGAAATAATCCATCAATACCTTCTAAATTCAGCACAGTGTATCTTTTCTGAACAGTCGCTGACCACGTCCTGCCCCTCAGATCCCAATACACAGCTGTACAGTAGCATAGACTACTTAATTCACTCTTCTAAAGTGTGTAGTGATTGTGCACAAACATATGTGCTCTTCCATATGTTGTTATAGTCGACTATAGTTCTCAGCTTTTAGGGCATCTTTTTGTTATACATGGCCTCAGACACTATAACTAATGTGACTCATCCCCCTTTTTCTCCCTGTTTTCCTAAAACCCCTTAAAAATTACATATTTACTGTAGTAAGGAGCCAGACCACATCATGATGATATTCATTTCTCCAGGCAGTGTTTAGCTTAAGGTAGAGGTACTTAGGTTGATAATTTGTAGATTCCTGTGGTGCTGTACAGAAGGCTCATACATGGCCAAGTCAGAGATCACTAAAACTGCTACTGTGTACTACAGGCCTGTGCACACTGCTACTATGGCTATTACAGCAAGTCCAACTTCTGTAGTCCATGGACTCAAGGCTGAATGTGGGACGTAATTTTCCATACTGTTTAATTGCAATCCAACTGCCTGCCAAACTTTTGCACATGCCAGCTAACACCCTTACAGGGAACATCTGGGCACATTTTAAGGCATTAGCATGATACAAGTAGTATTCCCAACGTGTAGAGAAGATAAGGCTCTTCTGTTCAGAGAAAAAAGGATTTTAGTTGGAAAAAATTTGTACATTTGTAATTTTCTCTGAGATGTGTCAGATACCTAAGGTGGTTCCACAGGAATGAGGGTGAGCACAAAAGACAGTGCAAAAGTGCACAAAGTTACTGTGCTGATGAAGCTGGCTTGCTTCCACTCCCAGGAACAACTCGGTGACTCAGCAATGCTCATTAGAAAGGTCAATAGAAATCTGACCTGTCATTTTCAGAGGGGCAAATGTACAAATCAAGGAAATTAAAGTTAGGGTCATATATAAAGCATCAAAGTAAAGACTGACCTGTCTTTAAAGAACATTTACCTTCCCAACTCTTTCATGACGCAGACTGATAACTGACCTGTTCAATACAGTACAGTTAAGAGATCTGACCTAAACTAAACACCTTCTACCCATCCTGCTCATTTATGAGTGGCTTATAGTGTTCTCCAGATGGATTTCTCATAGAAAACTCTTTGTGCATGTATATACTATATCTGAGTCTCCACCTGCCTAATCACACTATGGACCTGGAGTGTGCAAAAAACCCAAATTCATTAACTAAACCCATATTTAGACAATAATATAAAAAGTCATTTGATGTTCAGTGATGCTAAGCAGCAGAAGCTTGAAAGGATAATACAGATATCTTCACAACTTTTGAAACATTTGGGTTTAAAATTCTCTCTTTTTCTTTCTCCCTGATTTCCTTAACTTCAAACCCTGTCTGCCACCATGAGTGCTCAGATTATTGCCTCTAGCATATACTCCTCATGCTCTACTCAAAAACACACTGGCAAGTTTATTTCATGGCCAAAGCAAAGTGCACAGAGTGAGGTGCAAAGCCACATCCTGAAAAATTCAGATTCAGAACATAAATCTAGATGTCTGTTGACACAAAGTCAATTCTTGTCTTAAAAATAAACTGTCTGGCTCAAGCTAAGTTATGAAAAATAACACCAGTATTTCTAAACTCACAATCACCTCTATTTGCTTATGAAATTTAGAGACATGAAAACACACAAGAGATGAAGAACACACATGTATCCGTATATGTACTACTTTCTTAATAGACTATTTGAGTGATTTACGTAGTCAAAATCTGTGGGTTTTCATGGGTGCTACTGCCTTGCCAGTATGAACTGCTGGACAGAAAGACTGCAATATTTTTTACAAGAGTTATAGCTGTAGAAATCAATTTGTTTTATTGGCCCAAATATAAGTTTTCTTTAAGAGCAGACAGTTCTGCTTTCCCAATATCTATCTATCTATCTATCTATCTATCTATCTATCTCTCATCTAGCCCTAGCTCTTTTTTTTTTGTTTTAGTCTTCTCTTTCATTAGCTAATATTCATACTTTGCTGTTACTCATTTAACTAGGAAACATTTTCCTTTTTGTCGTTCCAGCTGGTAGAAATAAGTATATTTCTTTCCTCTTAACTATTCCATCCTAGAGAGGGGGTGGGGGGAAGGGAGGGAAAAAATAAAAAACGTTTTTCTGTACTGTTCCATTCAAGTCAAAACTCCTTAAGGGTGCTGTTGACTTCCCTCGGTTTGACTTCATTCTAGATAACTTTTTCCTTGATCCCTTCCCATCTGCTTTTTGCCCTCTCTGCTTCATCAAACTACCCTATTACTTTTTAAAGCAATTCATGACCTTGGTTTTTCATCCATTTTCCATTATAGGAATCAGTATTCTCCTCTGCATTGTTCTGAGATTTTCTGTTCAGGGGTTGCCAACTGACCTTTAGTTTAGCCTAAATCCTTTCAATGCTGGTTTTGTCTTTTGCTTTTTACACTCCTCGATTGTGGGATTCACTTCTATCAGATATTAGAACTGTAAAGGCAGCACAGCTCTTTGGGGAAAGAAAAAGAACTTTTCAATTTAATTTTAAGACTCGCATCTCAATTTCAAGTTCAGAACATTCTAAAGTTTTTGTATGAAGCATTTTTAATATAAGGTGTTTTGAGATACTTTGTATGGACAGCACTGTAAAAATTCTATTTATAGGTGTATCGTAAGGTGAACTTCATCTCTAATAAAGCCCAAAACACAGATTTTGCTTGATCTACCTCTATAATAACAGATTTCCTACAAATTTTTGCATGACTCATATAGGCTTGTGCCTTTCACATAAAGCAAACTTATCACAATCCTTTTATGATTGCGTTTAAAGGGTGGCAGAGTTAACTTAAGAAGCCCATCAATAGCCTAATGCTTTAACACTTATGGGAGTTTTACATCTACAGATAACTTAAAGACACACAACTCTGCGCTAATATGAAGGGTATTATTGTGTCTTAATTTGTAATTGCTCCTAATTACAGTCTAGTTTAGTGAACACGTATTTACAAATGAAGGAAGAGTTTCATATAAACCACTTGTCAGATTGACTAAATCCTCATCAGGTACACACACTTTTCAATATCTATATAACCCTCTATAATACAACTAAGCTACTTTTTTTTTCATTTAATAGAACATTTGCTTCACATTTCTAATCAATATAATACAATAAATTCTGTGTATATAAATGCAAAGTGATGCACATGGGAGAAAATTCTAACCTTACATACAGAATGATGGACTCTGAGATAGCTACTGCTACTCAGGATATACATCTTGGGTAATTATATACGTTTCTATGAAAATATCAGCCTAATGATTGGTAGCAGTCAAAAAGCAACTCAAATGGTATGACTTAATGGAAAAAAAATTCAGAACAAAATAGAGAGCATTGTTATGCCTTTGTATAAATCCACTGTGTGCTTTTATCTTGAATACTGTGTGCTGTGTGAATCCCCCTTCTTAAAAAAAAGAATATAACAGAACTAGCAAGTGGAAAAAAGAAACAAGGATGATCAAAATGTGGGATTCGTCAGCCTGGAAAATACAACAAAAGGCTGAAAAATTATGCATATCATGAAGAAGATGAACTCGGAATGATTTTTCATTGTTTCTCAATATAAGATCTGAAGGATCTTAAACAAAAATAGCACAGGAGGCAAGAGCAAAGAAGTTTTTCATAGTATGGCTAATTAAACTTTGGAACTGTATTGCACCAGACATTGTGTATGCTAGACATTCACAGGAGTTCAATAAGAGAGCAGACAAATCCATGATTGGGGAGAAGAGGGGGAGAGAGGGGAAAAAACCACACATCACGAGCTATCAAATATTA
>VYZQ01000778.1:0-17421 GCA_013400655.1 Mystacornis crossleyi
CCCATCCCATCCCATCCCACTGAGAGTTAAATTTAGGTTGAAAAGCCAAAGATAATTTCACACCAAAAGTCAAGATAAATTTTGGAACAGCCAAACAAAAACTCCTGATTTATTCTGGATATTTGAGGAGGAACTTGGACTTGATGTTCTTTGAAAGAAGGCCACTTCCACCTATCTTATCTTTATCCCATTTTAAACCAATTTGATTTCATTTTAAACTTTTTTTTCCATAAACTGAGGTACAAGGTACAAGTTGAAGGGTTGTCCCACCCTCCAGGACCTCCATGGAGAACCTAAGAGCCATCAGATCCCAACCAAGTGCCACATTACCTGAATTATTCCTGCTGGATACTCAAAGTTTCCTTCACCAGAACATCTTGTATCACCTCAACCTGTCCTGCTGCAACTTGAGCTTATTTCTTCTTTTTGTTTTTCTTCAGCAAAATAACAAATTTTTCAGTGCCTCTTCATAGCAGGAAAATTACGTTGCACCTTTTATTGTCTCTTGTTTTAGGTTTCCTTAAAAATGACCAGGCTGCTCTTCCCATCCTTCCCGCAGCTCATATTTTCCAGGCTCTGGGATCATTCTCGTTCCTGTCCCTGCTCCCTCCCCAGGTGTCCTGCATCCTTCTGGAAGGGCCATGCCAAGGACAAAATGTGGAGCTCCAACAAAAGGCTGGGCCCTGTCAGGGCAGGGCTGAGTCACGGCTGCTCCAGAGGACGTTTTGGTGTTTGCTGCTGGTGAAATTCCCTCTAAAAATAACAAATCAGGTTTTTAAACACCTTCTTCACTTGGAGTTGCTTGGACGAGAAGATGCTCCAAGTAGGAAAATGCATCCAGAGGGGAAGCATCCCATGGGATTTGGCAGGCCTACCTGGATTTATCCACCTGCTTTTCCAAGCTCTCTTTGCTTGGATGCCTTGCGCTTCAGTGCAAGCCAAAAGTGATGCAGAAATGGTGTTTTGGGGGGGAAGAAGTGATGAGATTTTCACATTTGTGGTTTGGACTAGTGAGAAAGTCACTACTTATAAATTTACAAAAGAGGATTTCTATATCTTTCACACATTTGTTGTACTTAAGGAAAGACAGGGGGAACTTCTGATTAAATTTCCCAACTTTTTGTGTCCCTTATAGGCTTCGGATGACGCAATTTTAGAAGAATTTGATAACGTGAGAACTTCTTGGCCAACGATGTTACAATTCATTGTCCCAGGCTTAAGCTAATCTTTCAGAGAGTATTTTCTCTTGGAACTAAATATTTTAAAACCTCCTCTCCTTGGTCTTGTAGCCGAACTCTCCTTGAAATCAACTCCCATTTTTATCAGCGACGTCAACGAGAGACAAGAATCAACCCTTGTGTGCAGCGGTGCTTCGGTTTAGAAAAAGCAAACAAAAACCTCCATGTGAGAGCAGAACAAACCCCAAACATTTGGGATTATTAAGAGCAGATGTGAGCAGAGCAGAATGGGTGCACTCATAAAAAAACCTGAGCGTTTGCCAAGTGCAAATATTTGGAGTCCTATAGTGGCAGTTGCTCTCAATAAAAAAGCTGAACCGATCAACATTTCCAACGTGTGTATGGGACAGGTATAAAATGAACAAGTGTCTCATGGATGTCCTCCTGCATTTCCATTTTTAAGCTGCAGAAATCCACTCAAAAAGCACAAAACGTTGTAAACAGCGTGCTCAGCCCGTGATACCGAGGAATAGGTAATGGGGTAGGGGGGTGCCAAGACAAACAGGCTCCAAGGATTGCCAAGAAACTCCGAAAAGGAAAAACAACTCGCAGCTCCAGCCAGGGCAGAGCCAACTGCAACAGTTTGGGAGGGGGTTATGAAAATATTAATATTCAACTGCAGAATTAAAGTGTGCCAAGGGGCAGATGTACAAAATTTAGGCCTTTAGGAGCACAGGTAGGAGATGTGAGATTTGTTCCTTGGATATTAAATAGACACCAAATAATGAGAGGTTTAAAAATTACGTCCTTTNTACTGCCTGACAGTACTGGCAGACGTACATGGAACATCTGGAATTTACATTGCAGGAATTTTTAAAGCATTTTATATTAACTATTTTCACAGCGGTGAAAGGAAGATTGGAGTTGGATCACTGGTGACCACTCAAGCTCGTGGAGACAATTTTTGGGAAAAAGACTCTCTGTTCAAGCAGTTTGGGGGAATAAATATCCCTGTAAGCTCCCATGCTTTAAAAATGGGGAATTCTAAGAAATCTTCCCATGTGTGAAAGAGAAGAGATGATTATTTATGCCTGCAAAGGCCAGTTAATTAACTGCAAGGAATAATTACTTCTGAGAAAGGAATAAGAATTCCTTTCATCCCCTAAGCTGTGCATAGGCAGGTTGGGAATTTTCAGAAGCAAAATATTCCCATGAGTTTGTCCACAAATAATTGAGAAAATCTGGACAGGCCCATGAATACTTTGGAAAAATCGATGTTTTTAGTCATCATCAAAATGTCTCCTGCTCCGTGTTCTTGATGTGTTGTTCCTGATTGATATTCCTGGTAGATGGATTAAAAAAGGAATTTATTAGCCCCAGGATGGAATTGGATAGCCCAGCATTCCACCATTCCTCCCTAAACTCGGCACTTTGGAAAAGCTGGAGGGCGCTGAACTCCTCGGGTGTTTTTTCCAGTGGTTTCAACAACCCAGAATCACCAAGGGTGGAAGAGACCTTTCGGATCATCGGGTCCAACTGTGAAAACACAGAGAGAGTCTGGGGCAGGCCCTGCAGTGCAGGAAAAAGGGAAAACCCCTGAATCTCCAGGAGCTGCCCTTTCAGGCTCTCTCTTCCAGTCTTTCCTCGGGATTCCTTGAGCCTAACGCCTTGGAACGCCTTGGGACACAGAATTCCAGCACTGCCACAAAAATCTCCTGCAGCTCCTTCCACAAAAACCAGGCTAAGATCTGCTTTCCTCTTCCTGTGCCCACCACGGGGCAAGGTGTCCTCCCACACCAGGAATCCCAGCTGGACAATGGTCACCTAGATCTGGAAAAGGATGTTCACAGTTTAGGATGAACCTCTCCGGTGCCATGCCCTGGTCTCCCAGCAAGTCCATCAGCAGGTTCTCTCACTCCTCATTTTGTGTGGTACTCCAAAGTTTGTAGCTGAATCCAGGGATCCTTCATGGGGATAATCCAAATATTACCTTATCACCCCGGACTCTGGTATTGGGGTGGTGGAATCTGTCCTTGTCCTGGTGACCTCAAGGGCAGAACCTCCAGCTCCACAAAAACCAAACTCACACTTTGATCTGTTTGTGGTTTGAGGCTGAATTCCCCCGAATCCCAGAGGGATGGATTCAGTGATAACAGGCTGGGATCAGTCTCAGCAGTATTGCCTGAGATGCCCCTTCGTGTCTGCAACACTGATTTAACAGGATGTTCACAGTTCAGGACAAACCTCTCTGGTGCCACGCCCTGGTCTCCCAGCAAGCCCATCAGCAGGTTCTCTCACTCCTCATTTTGTGTGGTACTCCAAAGTTTGTAGCTGAATCCAGGGATCCTTCATGGGGATAATCCAAATATTACCTTATCACCCCGGACACCGGCCCTGGGGTTGTGGAATCTGTCCTCGTACAATCACTTGTTGAGCTCAAGGGCAGACCACAAAAACCGAGCTCACACTTTGATCTGTTTGCGGTTTCAGGCTGAATTCCCCCGAATCCCAGAGGGATGGATTCAGTGATAACAGGCTGGGATCAGTCTCAGCAGTATTGCCTGAGATGCCCCTTCGTGTCTGCAACACTCATTTCCCACCCCCTGCCCATGGATTTTCTCTCCTCCCTCCCGCTCCCTGCTCCAGCTGCTGACGAAATCAACTCTTCTGTCTTCTCCTAATGACTCAAGATTTTATCAGCTGGTTTTTGTTACTCCGAATTTATGGATTTTAGTGCGATGTGTGAGATCTCTGCCACCCATTTCCTAACTTCTGCGAAGGGTTGGGCTGTGGATTTGCTTGTATCCATGGGCACCGTTCCCATCCTGTGGGCTCTGGAGGAGCCAGCTGGTGTCTCTGGCATGGCCTCACACAGGGGATCCCACAATTGCAGCATCCAGCGTGGTGCCAACTCATGCTCTTGGCATTGCCTCCTAATCCTGGAAATTCCTGCTTGCACAACTTGGCTGGAAATGGGTTTATAAATGGGATTATTCCATCTTTTGAAACGATGCTTGGAATTTCTCCTCGAGGTGGTCCCGATCAGCATCTTCCCTAAGGAATGACCTGCTGGAAATGGGTTTATAAATGGGATTATTCCATCTTTTGAAATGATGCTTGGAATTTCTCCTCGAGGTGGTCCCGATCAGCATCTTCCCTAAGGAATGACCTGCTGGAGACCTGGGCTTCCAAAGGAGGCAAGCCCATCTTTTCAGCCTGATGTAAATTCTGAGTTACTTGCTGTGGGTAACTCACTCTTTCCTCTTCTAATCATCCTGTGGTTTAGATGTTTCTTTATTTCCTGTGCCTGTGAGGCACTGTCTCCTTCCCGGATTATCCTGGTGTACATGGCTTTTTATGGAGCTGGAATTCTCCTTGCTTTAGTCCTTTGTAAAAGTCTATTTTCGCTCTTATCTTTCTGATTATGAAATAAAATGGAATATCTTATCCCATAGTAACATCTCCCCATTAAAGTCATTTTTACGTGGATGTGGCCACAACCTCCTGTCTACACATTTATTAAAATTCCCCTTTTCTTTGTGAACACACTTGGCAGGTTGTGACCGATCACATTTCATGTTCGTAGAATTAATTTGTCTTTATTTTTTCATGCCCTGCCTGTGCTTCTCTTAATCTGCCAGCCTGAGAGCCATTGGAACCCTCCACTCTTAAATAACAAATCCCTTTCAGGGAGATTAATTCCATTGTACAAATACATCCACGAACCCGAGCTCTTTTAAATCAACACCGTATCCAATGTGTCAAAAAATGGATCAAAATGACCCAGCTAATTGCTCTTAAACATTCCCAGTCATTCTGTGGCAGCTTGTGAGTGTAAAACACCGATTCCCTCTTATTGACAATAGAATTGATTAATATTCCTCTGATATTTATCTTGCCCAAGAGTAAATATTATTAAACACCACTCCAGGCACTGTGGAAAAAAATATCCATGAGACAATAAATGGAAAATTGTATTTCTTGCCACTTGAAGACGAAAAGGTAAAACAAGAATTCTTGCTGCTCTCACAAAATAAGGGAGAAAGGTTTCTTTTCGCAGTGTGAGGAGTTTTTAAATAGCACCCAAGTGCCTTAGTGGGGTATCAATTGCTGCACTTAAAGATGTATATTCGTGAGTTTCTGATTTTAGGCAAATTTTGCACTGTCACAAACCCAGTGTGGCTGATTCAAGTGACAGAACTGGGATCTGCATCCAGCGTGATGGATCCTGGGATGCAAACTGGGATCTGCAAAAGCAGGATGGAACTTCAGCCTGAACTCAGGATCTTGGAATGAGAAGATCTTTAAGGTCCCTTCCAACCCAAGCCTTTCTACGATTCCGTGACCTCAAAATACCCAAATTCAGCCTTAGAAAAAACGGATAACCAAAGGCTTTCCTTGATATCATTGCCACACTGGGTTACCCTAATAAAAATGAGGCTAATTTTTGTTTCCTTCTTTTTTATTCCTGTTTTCCTCTTTTTTTTTGCTTCCATCCTGGTGGAATATGTTTGATATCCAGTTGCTTGCAGACCAGATCCAGGTCTCTTCCAGGAATCCCAGCCCAACTTGAGCACATTTTCAAAGCTCTCAAGCTGGCAGTGTCATTCCAGAAACTCCGTTCTCTCTCATCCCTGCATAGTAACAGCTGCATCCCATTAAATAAATCAATATCCCGAATTTAGAGCAGGGTGATGAAGCTGTAAAGCTGAATGAATCATCTTCCCGCAGAAGCTGGTGATACAAATTTACCAAAAATTTACTGCCTGTGGAATATCTTTGGCTTTGATGCCGGACTCTTCCTGCCAGCACACTCATCCTGGGAAAGGTAATTCCGAATTAATTCAGTAAATTTTCTTTCTTTCCGTAATTGCTTTTTACCCAACTTTTAAAAAGTTTTCTCCTCCCTGAAACTCACTCGGTTTTGTGTGGTGGAATAAGAAAAACACAAATTCCTTCCCTGAATTTTGGGGCTGCGGGAAACATCAGAGCAGATGTTCAATGTTAACATGAAACCTGTCAGATCCAAACCGGAGTGTCAAGGATTAGGAGTCACAAAAAAAGTGACTTCAGCAGAAGCAGTGTCATAAAAAACAGAGTTTAAAAAAATCCTATAAAAATGAAAGAGTTTTTAGGAGTTGGTAATGCTTGGAAATGAGCTGGGCTAAGAGTTGGGTCGTTACCCTCAGAAGGTGCTTTATGTACAAGAGTGAAGGCAGAAATTGAAACATGAGTGCGTCCAAAACAATTAAAGCCTGGGTTATTTAGGGAAAAAATGGAAAAAATTAAAAGGGAAAGGGAAGAAGGGAAAGGAAAGGGAAAAAAGGGAAAGGAGAATGAAAAGGGAAAGGAAAAATGAAAAGGAAGATTAAAAGGAAAAAGAAAAAAGGGAAAAGGAGACGGAAAAGGGAAAGGGAAAAGGAAGAGAAAAAGGGAAAGGAGTGGGAGGGACTAAAGCCGTGGCGTTAATGAACCAACCCCGACACATTCAGTTCTCATTAACAGCTTCTCAGAAATGACCTTTCCTCACCACTCAGGAGTTTTTCCAGGAATGTGTCCTGGCCAAAGCCCTATAATACTGGGATTACTCTCCTTCCTAGAAATATCTACATGAGCAATTTCCATGTTTTAACTCGCACATATTCACTTTTTAATTTATCTCAGCTGCACCACGGCTTTCTATTTAAGGCTTTCTATTTGCTCGAGTCTCAGGAAGTGTTTCTTTCATGAAGAATGGATTGTAGAACATAATTTTGGGGAATCAAAAAAAAAAAAGAGGGGGGAAATGTCACAACTGCTTTCAAAAAATCATTTCTAGAGACTAAGGCACTTATATCTTCCCAAAAAAGCTTATTTTGGTAACCTTCAGTTAGAATGATATTCCTTCAGAAATCCTGCTGACTACAAAGTTTAGCAAGAAACAGAAAAGATCTTTTTTCTCATAGGGTCGTGGAATTCCAGACTGGTTTGGGTGGGAAGGGACCTTAAAGCCCATCCCATTCCACCCCCTGCCATGGGCAGGGAACACCTTCCACTATCCCAGGGTGCTCCAAGCCCTGTCCAGCCTGGTCTTGGGCACTGCCAGGGATCCAGGGGCAGCCACAGCTTCTCTGGGTAACCTCCCCACCCTCCCAGGGAGGAATTCCTTCCCAATATCCCATCTGGAATTGGGAAGCCATTCCCCCTTGTCCCATAGAACGCCGCTTTTGTCAGGCACGCCTCCTCACCTTCTCTCCTGCTTTCCCTGCCCTCTCATTTACATCTCCTCGGCACAAAATGGGCTGCACCTGGAATTTATTCTGCCGCAATAAAGCACTAAATCCTCCCTGCGATCTGAAACGAGCGTTTCATTGACGTGCAGTGATTTTCCACAGAACAGCAGCGAGATTCAGGCCCCAGACGTGCACCTCAGCTGATTCCTTCTGCACTGTTTGCTTTCAGCAGCCGTGCTGGGACTAAGTCGTGGCCCAGGGCATTGCCTCACAGCGCTGCTTCCCGGGACACGCAGCCCAGGGAAGCTGGAACCTCACCAAATCCCGCTGGAAGCGTTGCGGGATCCTTCCTGTGAGCGAGTGAGATTGGCAGAGAGAATTC
This sequence comes from Mystacornis crossleyi, assembly GCA_013400655.1. NCBI lineage: Eukaryota > Metazoa > Chordata > Aves > Passeriformes > Timaliidae > Mystacornis > Mystacornis crossleyi. Next base: position 7,773 of record VYZQ01000778.1, read on the forward strand.
ATTTCCTCCTCCTCCTCGTGCTGGGAAGGGAATTGAAGGTTTGTGTGAGGTCGGTACTTGACACCTGAACTCAAGGTGCTGCACGTCCCTTGTCGGGTCTGTTTTTCTCCTTTGCCTTGCTAGAATAAAAAGGGTTGCAAAAAGGATTGGGTTTGTGCTGCCTACGATGTTGGGCCCTTGAAACACGATGTGGAACCCGTGCTGGGCTCCCCTGTCCCTCACCAGAGAAGACTGAAGCCCTGTCACCCCGAGTGAACCAAGTTATTCTTCACCCTCACTGCGGGGACCCTGCCGCACATCACCCCCCCGGGATGGCACGGGCTGAGCCGGAGGGGAGAAAGGAGCCAGCCAAACCCAGCTTTAGGCAGGGTTAATTTTGAAGCTGCTTCATTTCCCAGTCTGGATTGGCACGTGGCTGCAGGAGCACTCAGGAGGCAGGAGAAACGGGGAATTTAAGGATAGGACAGCTTCTTGAGGGAGCCACGTGTTCTTGGTGTCTTGTTGACATCAAGGTCTGATAACTACAGGTTTTGGTGGCTCAGCAGTGAGATCCAGAACTCTTATCCTGCTGAATTTTTTCCTGAGGACACAATAAATGTAAGATCCCAATCTGCTCCTCAACGCTGGCATGGCACCAAGGACAGAAAGATTTGTTTGATTGTGTCCTGCTTGTGTGATAAGGTCCTTAAAGAAGAACCTGGAAATCTATTTCCTTTTTGCCAGGCACTAATAAACTACAAAAGCATGGACGATTTTCCAGACTCTGGAAATCCTGGAGATGAGCAGGGGAGACACTACTAATTCCCAGGCACCTCATTTCCATTTACTTCCCTCTTTGAATCTGTTGTAACTCCAGAAGAACTCAAATTTTCTCCCTTGGAAGGTGATGCCAGGCGATTGCATTGAGATATTCTCATATAGCCTTGGTGCCAACAAAAGGTACCTCATGGCTGTGAAACTTCCTCCAGCTTAATCAGAATATTTCTTGCTGTAGATGAGTCCTAACCATGATTTTCTTTTCTAGTTTCCAGTTCAGCTTCCTGGGCTCTTGCAGAGTTTTTCAGGCTACTTAAGAGCAAGTCTGGAATCAATGCAGGCTGCTCAGAGAGTTGTAAAGCTTCTTGTACTCCATGCTGTATTTTACTCCTTGGATTTCCCCTTCAGTCAAACTCCTCAGAGTTACGAAATCCATGCTCTTCCCTTTCCTCTGCTTCACATGTGGTTAACACCATAAATCCACAACACCCAGAAATCCATTAAGATATCAACCCCAAGTCAACCCCTTTTCGCTTACAGAACTTGGCCCAGGTCAGCATCTCCAAAAAATTCCCTTTACCAAACAAACACAAACACATGGTTCAGCTCAAATCCCAAAGCTGACGTTGCTCATTCTCTGGAGTTTGGGGAAAAAAAGCTCCTTCAGATCCTGACATGACCACGGTCACTGGAGAGGAGCCCACCACTGTGACATTTAAATCTGAAAATCTGCTGGACTTAGGTCATAACAGAACCACCTCCTCCTCCCTGGCTACTCCAGCAAACCTCTCCCTTTTACTCGTTAGTAACCAACTTTGTGTTTATAAAGCAATAGTAAATATTGTTAGCCATTGTCAAGGCAGAAAATAATAATAAAAATAATAATAATGAACCCTCAAATACAGGGTCAGAGTTTCATCCACTTAGCTGGAATAACAGATAGGACTTGAAGCTGCCATAACGACCATCCAGTGGGTAAAACTCCCGCTGAATTCAGTGGCACGGGGTGATGCTATCCAAGCAGGGGGCAATCCAAGATTCCCTCTGCGCAGCCAGTGAAAACAAAAATCCTGAAACCCTTAACCTGGCTGCCCCAGCACAGACCTCCTCGAGCGTGCACACAGAGCCCAACCAATTCCGCCGCAGCGCTCCGTCGTCATCCAGCTCCGTCTGCTTTTTCTCCGAAAGTAGAGTCCACATCTGCTAAGTGACAAAGTCAGCATTTACACGTTCCCCAACCATTCGGCATATTTTGAATTTTTGAGGATTAATTTCTTGAACAGTCAGCGCTGTTTGACTGCAACCCATACAAAATCCTTTGGCCAAAGCGTACAAGTCTGCAGTTTTGAGGGGAACACTTGAAAGATCAGTCAGCTTGGTCTGAAGGGAAACCTGAAAGTAATAGAATTCTTTTTTTTCTTGGTCTAAGATACAGGGTTTTCCCTTTAATTATCTACATGGAATCATGGAATGGTTTGGGTTGGAAGGCACTTAAAGATCCCGTTCCACCTCCTGCCATGGGTAGGGACGTTTCCCACTATCCCAAGTTGCTCCAAGCCCCATCCAGCCTGGCCTTGGACACTGCCAGGGATCCAGGGGCAGCCACAGCTGCTCTGGGCACCCTGTGCCAGGGCCTGCCCACCCTCCCAGCCGGGAATTCCTTCCCAGTCTCCCACCCAGCCCTGCCCTCTGGCAGTGGGAAGCCATTCCCAGTGTCCTGTCCCTCCAGCCCTTATCCAAAACCCCTCTCCAGCCTTTTACCTCCCCTTGGATGAGAACCCAGTGCTTTCTCTTCCTCAAAATGATCACCACTGAAATCAGAGCGGGTTTGTTTTTCCCGGAAACCTCTTTAGAGGTCACATTTCGGTGACAAGCTGACACTCGGTTCCATACATTTAATTTCTTGGAATGCGGCATCTCCACCCGCAAGGGCTCTTTCCGTCACGGGACGCTTTTTGCCACAGAAGGAAACCATATTCCTTATAACACAAACACATAATCCTAGAGAATTACAAGTAAATAAATACACAAACAAATCCAGCAGACTCCGCTTGTGGACGCCAAGTTTGTGTCGCCGGATTGCACAGACGAGCCCAGCCGCGACGGGCGCGCGGCCGCTCCGCCGTGAGGCGACGGCCGCCCTCACGCCCGCCCTGAGGGCGCCGCTCCAGCGCCCTTTCCCAGTCCCGCTCCCCGCCTCTCCCCGGGATTTCCCCGTTTTCTCCACACTGGTGCCCCTGAGCTTCATCGTGCTCGGCTGAGGGGCGGCGGGGCCGGCGCCTCCTCCCTCACGGCACATGGGCGCAGCGAGAGGCGGCGGCGCGCCCCGGCGGGCCCGCCCGTGGGTGTGAGGGGGCCGGCCGGGCTGCGGCCCCTCCTCCGCGGCCGGGAAAGCGAAAACGAAAGGCGGATTCGGGAGGTGTCCGGAGGTCCCTGAGGAGCCGCCGGGAGCTGTGGAAGCCCCGGGTCGCGCCCCCAACCTGTCCCCGGCCGTGTCCGTCGGTCCCGCCCGGGAGGTGAGCGGTGAGGGAGCCCCTCGGGTCCCCCGCGGCGGAGGAGTCGCGGATAAACCAAGGGAAGCTCTTGTTCATTTATGCTTTCGCTTTCCATTTTTTTTTTCCTTTTCCAGGAAACTGCACAGAAATCTCAGAATTTTGGCTGCTTGATCTAAGCCAGAAAGGGATTCCGGGATCCGTAACCTCAGTCTCAAGGCTCTGAGTGAAACGGGTTCGGCGGTGTCGGGGCAGGACCAAGGTGAGGATTCCCAGGTGGGAGGGTCAGAACCGCCCGGGTGGGTCGGGAATTTGGGCTGCTCCTGCTGGGATCTCGTGATCAGAGAGTGTCTGACTGGTCCTTCTTAGCTGCCTCCGTAAAATGCTGTGGCAACGGAGTCCAAATTTTAAATTATCTGCCATGTAAAAGTGTTTCCACTTGCGTTAAGCAGGCTTCGTAGAATCCCTGAATGGTTTGGGTTGGAAGGGACCTTAAAACTCATCCAGTGCCACCCCTGCCATGGGCAGGGACACCTTCCACTGTCCCAGGTGGCTCCAAGCCCCGTCCAGCCTGGCCTTGGGCACTGCCAGGGATCCAGGGGCAGCCACAGCTTCTCTGGGAATTCCAGCCCAACTCCTTCCCAATATCCCATCCATCCCTGCCCTCTGGCAGTGGGAAGCCATTCCCTGTGTCCTGTCCCTCCATGCCTTGTCCCAAATCCCTCTCCAGCTCTCCCGGAGCCCCTTCGGGCCCTGGAAGGGGCTCTGAGGTCCCCTTTTCTCCAGGCTCTCAAGCACAGAGCATACAGGCTGTTCCCATGTGAGTAACAGCACAAAAGTAGCATAAAGGTAAATACGGAACTGCCAGAACAGCAAAGTTGAGTTGTGCACTGCAGAATTCCTCACAACTGTCTCTGGCTTTTATTTCCTAGTAAGGAAGGAAGCTTTGGATACCCAGTATCTGTCACTTTCGCCTATAAAATGATACATTTATGTTTAAAAATTCTTTCAGTTCAGCACAGCTTGTGGTATTCCTGATTCTCGATGGCATAAAGAATCCCCAAACAATGCACACAATGGCGTCACTTTTTTTCCTGTTCCCTCAGGTTTCAATGGATTTTAACAGCCCTCCATTACCTCTACAAGACAATGGTTTTGTAAGTATTTCCCGTTGTGCTGCCTGCGAGTAAAATCTGCATTTGACAGTTGTGTCTCTGACTGAAGGTTTGTGCTACCACTGCTTCTGCTTGTCGCACCTTCTTCCACCCTTTAATACTTGGGGCGTTCCTGCTTCCGTAGGGAGAATCCCATTCCCAAGACTCTGCATTACGGATCCTCTTAGAACTTCCTGTCCTGCCTCTCTTGCTCATCTGTCTCCGTGGGGGTTTTTGGGGGGGAATTTCTCTTTTCCTGGGATTCAGCTCCAGCAGTGCACAAGTGGCTTGGATGGGACTTTCCCTCGCATTTCTTATGTTTTCCTGGTTATTTTCTTTTTCCTTTTTTTCAGGTTGGAAATTGTTGTGTGAGACCATTTTCTTAGTAAAAAACAGGCATCCTTTTTCTTATTATCTTCCAGCTGTTGACATGTGCATCCTTCTGCTTTCCTGCAGTCAGTCCCTGGAGTGAAGGAATATTTTTCCCATTTTAACTAAGACACAGATGGGTATTTCCCTGTTGCTTAATTTGAAACTGGAAGAAATACTTTATATTGTATTGTTTCCAGGAAATACCCAGAATTACCAAGAGAATTGACAAGATTATCTAATTCAGACCTTTTCCATGGATTATCTAATTCAGACCTTTTCCATGCCTAAGTTTCATGGTTCCCATTCAAGCTTTATGTAATTTTCAGTAAAAGGGAGGGAATGTTTTGGTCTCTTTGGATTTTTTCTTTTCTTTTATTTTCTGCAGAATATTGCAGTCATAGAAACAAAACAGAACAGGGATTTTCTTTCTCCTTGGGCTTTATCCAGTTGTAGTTTCCCTGCCCTGAATTTCAATTCTGAAATGGTCCTTTTATCACCTTCCTTGATATTACCTTTTATTATCCAACCTCCCCGAGCTTGGAAGCTCAAAATCCCATTTTCACTTTTATTTCTTTTTTTTAATTGACACCTCCTCCTGGAAGAACTGCTGAGAAAGCACAGAGCTAAACATTTGTGGGTTTGAGGGGCTTAATTCTGTGTGGAAGAACATGGACACAGCTTGATTTATTATTTAGCTAAATATTAGCCTGTGGATTTTAGCAGTTGGATAATTAGCAAATAAAATTGCTGGCCAGTAATTCACGATTTCAGGGATTTTTGTCCTGTCCAGCCATTAAAATAATTCAATGATTTCACCAAAGTGAATGATTTTTAAAATTTTTTAAATTTTCTTTTAAACCTTTTAATTAAAAAAAAAATTTTGGAATTGTTTGGGGCGTCTCAGTTGCTGCCCAACAGAGGAGAAAACCAATGTGTTCCCCTTCTCTCTGCAGAGTATGGCACCCACTGATCCACTTCAGACATCCCAGGAAGAGATGGAAAGACTTAAGAAAGAGCTGAAGATGTGGAAGGCGAGTTCTGTGAGGCACATGGAATCGTGGAGATTTGCTGAAAGATAAAGACTGAGTCCATCCTTCGAAAATCAGATCAACTCCCCCACATTTATAACCTGTTTGACTTGTTCTCTGTTCTTCAATGCTTTGTGCTCGTGTTGCTCCCACACTCTTGTAATTTTAACATTGACCCAAAGGGTTAAAAATCAGTAAATATAAAGGGCTTACTCAAGGTTTTGTTTGTTCCTGTTGAAACAAATTTTCTAAAAGATTTAAAATCTTAATTTCTTTTTGCTATCCAGGAAAGAGTTGAAGAGGCTGAAAACTTAAAATTTGACCTTCTTCTCTCCAAAGCCAGCACTAATACAGAGTACACTAGAGCAAAGAAGCAGCTGACAGAGCTGAAGGAGCAGGAGAAACAGCATAAGGACAGAATTACCTCTGAGGTATGGAGAAGGCTGGCACTGTTTGGGGGAAGGAGGAGTGGATTAGGAAAATGGCAGGAATATTCCCAGTTTCAATGGCTTTACCAGTGTGCAGACTGCACTGGTGGAATGTTCCAGCCATTTCTTTCTGCGCTTTAGTTTTTCCCTGGCAGGCAAAGAAACGGGGCAATAAACCAAGCCTGTTTTGGGATCAGAGCTGGCAAAACCAGCCTGCCTCTTCCAGGATCCTCCCCTACAGAGGAGTTTAGGTCTGTGTGATTTGGGTAAAGCTCAGAGGGTTGATTCCACTGCTTTGCCAACTCCCTGTCCTCTGAGAGGTCACAGCACCCAAGGGATCAGCATTTCTGAAGTGACAGCGAGCTGGGCAAGAGCCAGGGCCTGTTTGAAGAGGGTTTTTCCTTCTAGAACTGCTTGGTTCCAGAGCCAGTTTGTTCATTCCCTCAATATTCCGTGTGCAGTAACAGGGGAATGTTGCACGGGCTGCCAAGGAGGTGCTTTCAGTGAGGTTTGGTAAATCACTGATGAGAAATTACGGCTTCGAGCTATTAAAATATAATTAACACTTCAAATACACTCAGGCTGGGGAGAGATTTTTCTCAAAGCTGATTTTGGTTCCTTAATTATAAACGTTTGGATTTTATACCCAGGAAAGGTCATTATCAAATCAGGCTTTTGCCTTGAGCTGATGGGAACTGGTCTAAGTGTCTCCAGTGGTTGATGACTTTGCAGGAGCCACCTTCTAATTGTGGCTGGCTGGAGCTGACCACATCTGCTGGGTTTCCTTCTCACTGCTGTGTTCCCTGTCCAGGAAAGCCTGGATTTATTTCCAAGGGCCCTGTGTCCCAGCAGGATTCATTGTTGTGGAGGAATTACGGAGCAGACAGGAGGGAGGAGAACGTGAAGAGGGCAGAGGAGCAGCAGCATGGCAGAAAGTGCCCAGATTTTGCTGAAATGTATTTTTGTCTTTATTTTAAAGTCTTTAATTCTGCGTTTAATATTTTTGCCCCGTAGCGGGAACTCCTTCTGCTGAACCAAGAAAACACTGAGCTGAAGGAAGAGATTGAAAAGCTCAAAGAAGACCTGAAAAAATACAGTTTCCAGGCTAATCTGCTAGAGGTGAAATATTTGGAAATTTGTCTTTTAGGAGGGCAGATTTTTCTTTTCAGAGAACGTTTAGGGTTTGAGGTGATCTTAAATCCCATCTCATTCCAACCCCAGGGACACCTTCCACTCTCCCAACTGTCCAACCTGGCCTTGGACACTTCCAGGGATGGGGCAGCCACAGCTGAATTTGTCCCTCCTAGACTGTTGGGGCCACTTGTTCAGCAGTTGAACCTCTACTAATTTCAATATAAAATAAACCCGAGAGTTTCATTTTCTTCTTTTCCCTGGCAAGACAATTTGAAGCAGGCTGAGGATATGGAAATAAATACAAGGGGTGCTGAAAGCGTGAGAGGAATGAAAAGAAGCAGAAATTTATNATTTGTCCCTCCTAGACTGTTGGGGCCACTTGTTCAGCAGTTGAACCTCTACTAATTTCAATATAAAATAAACCCGAGAGTTTCATTTTCTTCTTTTCCCTGGCAAGACAATTTGAAGCAGGCTGAGGATATGGAAATAAATACAAGGGGTGCTGAAAGCATGAGAGGAATGAAGAGAAGCAGAAATTTATGAAAGGGTAGACACTGGAATAAAAAATATCCTTAGCACTGGTAATGTTCAAGTTTTCTTTTTCCTATGTCAATTCTAAAATTTGAGATTAAAAAGAAGGTGGCAGAAATGAAATTGAAGTTCACTCACCTGGAAGACATGAAGGATGGTTGGGCAGATATGGACACTCACTGTGTTTTTGGGGCAGCTGCAAAAATCCCCTTCAGACTCAATCAGAACCAGGCTCTGCTGACTTTTGAAGATGAAGAAGGTAGGGTGTATATTTTAATTATAAAATTAATGTCTGATGTATTTTACCCGGCGGTGGTGTGGTTTTCACCCGAGGGTGTTTTGGAAGGAATGGAAAAAAATCTTGTGTTAATATTTTATACAATAAGAGCATCTTTTGACAGCATAGAAGTTTTACTATTCCCACTCAAAATCTATTTTTATACATCATTATTAATATATTTTCTATATTCATTGTATATTATTTTAATAATATTATTTATTGTTTGTTATAATTAAGGTTGTTATAATATTTTGTCTGTTATTATATTATTTTGCCTCCATACAACCACTGAGATTTTATGGAAATAGACATGCATGCTTGGGATCTGTCACCTAATTATTATTTATTTCTCCTTTACTGTTGCAAAAGGAGATTTTTTTTAAGAGACTGGGGGATAGTTTTGGGTTTACAATGATTAAATAAAGCTTCTTATATCTGATCTCCCTCAGTTGCCCAGAGACTGACAAAGATGGGCAAGCACACTGTGAACCTGGACAACAGAACAGTAAATGTGGCAGTGAGGCCTTTTGAACTGGAAATGGGATTCCAATTTGAGGTAAACAACTGAAATATGAAAATATGGGTTCTTAAAAAGCTTTAGGTTCTTCTTTTTGGGGTGTGTTTTCAGTCACAAAGTGCACAAAAATTTGATCTTTTTAGCTCCACATCACTGTGTCTGGAAAGAAAATCAAGGTTTCAGAAATCCCCAAGCTTCCCATTCCTAAAGATTGGATGAGAGACAAACTTGAGCTGAATTTCTACAAAACTGAGCGAGGAGGAGGAGGAGAAATAGAGAATGTGACCTACGACAAGGAGTCTGGGACAGCTGTCATCACATTCCTCAGACCTGGAGGTAGAGTCTGGAATATTTTCTGATCCAAATTCAGGCCAAATTGTCCATCCTGGGTTCCACTGTGGGGTAACCACTGAGTGCTGCAAACTCTTCCCACGGGGAGTTCGTGGATCCCTCAGAGATGTGGGTAAATAAAGCAGCTTTCCACACATCCCTTCGTGAGCAAACAGAACCTGCTCACAGTTTAGCTTTATTTCTTTCAGAACTTTTAAAAAAATTTTATTTTTTTTTTCCTTTGCGTTGCCGGACACTCATATTGCAAAAAGCAAATCAGGAAAATGTGTTTGATTTCAGCTCCTGCTGCACGACGAGGCAGTCAGACAGGCATTCCTATTGCCCAACTGGGTGGAATTCCATCATCAGTGGAGCCACATCCACTTAGAGCAGCTGCTTTAGATTTATTTCAGAAGCTCTTGTGGGCATTTAATGATTTTTAAAAAGCATTTTGCTTTTTTTGGGGGGAGGGGGAGTGCCAAATAAGCTTTTTGCAGAATGCACATGAAGAATCTACCAGTGTGCCATCCTACGTTAGATTCTACATCCAGAAAGATGAATCTGGTCTTTGAAATGTTTATCAAATACTGTTTAAATTTTATAAAATAATAAACTTTTTTTTTTTTT